>JASKGM010000010.1:1690385-1700495 GCA_034509205.1 Ceratonia siliqua | reverse complement strand
GTGAATGGGAAGAAAAGAAAATCTGGATTCAGTGAGTTGGCAGCTGTCTGTAGAATTAGGATGGATGGTGAATAGAATCATGTTACCAAAAAAAAAAAGTGTTTCTATTGAGTAATTAGTAATACTCCCTTGTCCCTCCACCCCTTGACCTTTTGCGGGATCACAGTCATGAGTATTGGCAACACAGGGGTCGCTATAATTATAAATTGCATCTTATTTATTACAACGTTTCCTTAAATAGCATTGTGGGCCCTCAAAGCTGCAATTTAATGCCTAATCAACCTATGTGTTTGTATTTTAAGTAACTGGTAGGAAGAGTTGACCACATTCCTTCCTCAAAATTTTGCAATCTTTTGTTATGGTGTTTTCTGCATAAAAAACATTACAATTAATAAACAAAATTATTCTTTTTAGTCTTTAAGAAGAGAAAAATTATTTGCCATTTTAAGAAGGAAAAGTCATTTTCGAATACAAATTTAAACACTATATAAATAATTACAAGAATTAAAGAAAATATCTTTAATATAACTTTTTTACAATTTAGTTATCACCATAAAGAAACATATGATTATGGCCTATGGGACTTCCCTTGCTTAGTTGCATGATTCTTTTCCGTTGTAGTTTTCTTTTGATTTAATTATTGTTAAGTAACAAATTAAAACGTCCATTTTAGTTGACCAAACTGATTCTTAATTTAAAATAATAGGAGTACACTATATGCGTTTCCCCACAGTTTTGTTACTAAACTTGAAACAACATTATAACCAGTTACTGAACTCAAATGATAATTATTTTTTTGGTCTCTGCGCTTTTAGTTCCCCACACTTACCCCAAAAATAATGTTGCTTGGGACTGGTCATTTTTCCACCATTCTTGTCAATTGCATTTGGAAATTATGTGATTTTTCAATAATTATAATATTGGGTATGGTAAAAAAATATTATGCAAGAACATGTAAAATATTATTTGATAAAAATATGATAGTTACTGTGAATTATGTTTTAATTAACAAGAACATTTAATTAATAGTTATAAGTAATTTTAAGTATTTACAATTACAAAGACATGTGTATTAAAGATCTAAAGAAAAAGTTCAGATTTAAAAATAATAATAATTAAGAAATTTTTTTAAAATGTTGAGGACCTTTTATTTAAGGAATTCATATTTTTGACATCTCAAGCAACGTGAAAAGAATCATCAATATGCTTTAACTTGTTAGAAGTAGAAGAAACACCTTCAAAACATCTTATTAAACAAATTTATGTTGCATCAGAATGAAAGACGAAAAATTTTATTCTATTGGACTTCATAATGAGAGCATGATTCGAAAATAATAACTTAGTTCATCATTTCTGCACAAGCGATTTTCAAGAACCAAAAAAAAAAAAAAAAAACAATGAGATGCTTGCTGAATGCTGATGGTCCACAACCAGATACAAAGGAGAGGAGTGGTTGATTGATGGACTAATGAATTTCCTTCGGCCTCCTTCAACTTGCTCGCTGGGAAACTAGATTCCAAAGAAAAATGATATATGGGGAATGCGGTTGTCTCACTCTCGTGTCATCAGATCACCTTGGGATATAATGCCTACTTAGTACTTACTCAAAATGTGGCTCACTCAGTATAAACTACAGCCCCCATTCCAAATAAAGACCTACTTGCTGTAAAATTGTAAATGTTAGGAGTCGAAATCTCAGATAGAAGCAAAAAAATCACAGAAACGTCCGGAGTTAAAAGTACTTTATCGTCATTTTCTTCAACAACTGTTATTATAGACCCACCAATAAAAAGATGTTTCCAACCAGACAGAAAATTGAGCTACATGGATACAATTTAATGCCCAAAGCCACATGTGTAAACAGGCTCAACCATTTCCAAGACCAAAGAAGCTGTTACCAAAAAAAAGTGAATACCAAGGGCGGAGACTGTGAAAAGCCAGTCTCGCCACTTATCCTAATCTGATTTCAAAATCTCCACGGATAAAAAAAAATGCATTGTCTACCTCACTGGTGCTTCCCAGCTTTATATCTGACAGGCTTTCCAGGTTTGATTACGTAACCAAGAAGAATAATTGCAATTGGAATAATAGTTCCAATAAAATACACGCTTCCATATGAGGCCAGAGTTTCATGCAGACTTAATACCTATTCCCACACAAATCAGAGAAGCATTAGAATACTCAAACAAAATTTTGAATTCTAAAAATTTAGTTGTAATGTTGTATTTGCATGCGTGTGAGTGAGCATGCAAATTGCACATGCACGACTGCACATTCAAGCGTGTTTCTGAGAGAGAGAGAGAGAGAGAGAGGACGAACCATGAAACCAACACTGGAGTAATTCAGAACCAAAACTGTATAGAAAAAATTCATAAATAATAGAACTTTCTTAACCAGAGCCATTGTTGGAGGCACAGCCTGCTGCCATCTGTAAATGACTGCTTGAAAAGAAACACAGGGAGACAAGAAAATGTTAATTTTCTGAAAAAAGGACAACAAATGAACGGAATCTAACGTTTACCTTTGGACCCGGTAATCATCAATGCTGACTGAACAAAGAATATGATGTACCCAGGATATAGTCCCTGTAATAATAAAGTCAAACTGTTAAGAGAAAAATATGACATTAGACCACATAAAAAGGATTAAACAGTATCAAAATATAAGCACAGCAAAATTAATTCATGCAAATTTCTTCATCAGCATGCTAGTGTGGATCATACTTCAGGGGTCAAAATTTTTGTTGAACAGTAGGTACAGCAAAACTATGAATGCATCTGAAAGCAAAAGGTTGAAAAAGGTACATCAAGTAAGGGGAACAAAAAATAAATAACAAGTTGTCATTGCAATTTGCACTTCCACTCCAGGAAAAGATTCTGTGCATCTACAAACTATGATTCTGACTGTACATAAAGTATAGATAATAATTATGGGGCATTACACATAAAGCATGGTGTAAACAGTGACAAAATATAAGCACAGCAAAATTGTTTCATGCAAAACCTTTGTCAGCTTGTTAGCATGAATCATATTTTAGCAATCACATTTTCGGTTGAACAATAAATATTAAGTTAATAGATATAGTTCTAACTTATATCATCCATTACAAACTCCTGGCTCTTGGGTAATGAGAATAACAATCAATTACTCATTACTTCAAAACTCCATATGCATTTGCAAAGCTGATGGGATCAGAAGATAAAATGAATTAGGTGAGAATGCATAACAAATGTCTTCCTTGCCATTTGTACTTCCAGATCAGGAAAAAAAATCTGTGTATTAGCAACTGTGATTCTGACAGGATGTAAGCTTGAAGCAATAATATGCAGAGTACAAGACAAAATAACCAATTTAAAATGCGGCAAAAATTGTACTCACATGCCAAATAGCACTGGTGGTTTGTGTGGCAAGTAACTGAAAGAAACCAGGTTTCTTCCCTGTCTGAATAAGCCTCTCATAAACATCTAGAAAAATGCAAACAATATTACCACTTCATAGTCACATCTTATGAATGGAAAGTAATCTAACATCAATTTGCATCTTGCCTACTTTAAAGGGTAAGAAAGAAGAGAACAAACTACTGTCCATTGTTTGATGATGCTATAGCTTACAGTAAACAAGTAATATGTTATAACTCAAGAGTACAAATTATATTAATATGATCCAGCATCAACTTCAAACCTAATTAAATATAATCAATAACCAAACAGGCAATCACCTACAAAGTCTTATAACCAGATTGTTACCAGAAATTAAAAATTACGCAGCTAGGGCCCTAAATCATGTTTCATGTCTTAAATTGAAAGATGTCTCTAAGCTACTGAAAATCTGAGACATAGGCAAACACACTGAAAAGAGTAAACTCACAATGACGAAGCCAGGTGCTGACTTGTATATTCCACACAAGTGGTAACCCAACAGCACTCTTAGCAAACTCAACACCTAATATGTCCACATTTTTTGCCCGATCCCAACGTGGCTTTGGTGGAGAAGATTCTGTCCAGCCACTGAAACCAAAGCCAGAAATGATAATAGAAGCCTCTGAAATTGACCAAATGAAATAATATTTCCAGCGAGCTGTAAAGCCAGACATGTACTGGTAACCCAACCGTTTCCAGAAACCCCATTCCTGGTATATAGGATCAGTAAACCTGGACAGAGGAAAATGAGGTACCAGGTACAGATACAAGGCCATACACAAACCAGCTTGAAGAAGAGCTCGAATGGTTGCCCCATATGGTGATGGCGATGGCCCTTTTGCTAATGTGCTCCAAATCTAGAAGTACAAACAATGAAGACAATAATTAAAATACCAAATCTCACAGCAGTATTCAGCATGAAAGACCCACCCACT
The DNA here is from genome assembly GCA_034509205.1 of Ceratonia siliqua. NCBI lineage: Eukaryota > Viridiplantae > Streptophyta > Magnoliopsida > Fabales > Fabaceae > Ceratonia > Ceratonia siliqua. The sequence continues at coordinate 1,696,141 of JASKGM010000010.1, read as the reverse complement.
TTTCCATAGGAACGGCTCAATGGTGGATCAAGATAAATATAAATTGGACGTCCTAGGTTGAAACTACACAGGAATTTGCTATGCTGTTGTATTTGTCAAAAGAAAATTTTCAATAAACGTACCCCCTTTCCTTCAGTCCAATCTAGATAATCCTTCATTTCAAAAACTGGACCAGCAAAGTGACTCCCACAGCAGAGGCAGTAACCGAAATACTCAGTTAGTGAAGGCAATTTAAACAAGCGGTTTTTCTTCTGTGCCTCACGCAAACCTTCCTCTTTCAATAATCCGTCGTTATAATTAATAGCACACGAGATTACCTTCAATGTCAACACCATTAAGGCTCCTATTCCAAGAAGAGAATTAATGATTAACCAACATAGTTAACGATAGACAAAACAATAACAAAGTCAGAGTTTTTTTTTTAACCAAAATGATGAATTAGCGCTCACCGGTGGCATCGATACCACCCTCCTTCCATGCATCTCCACTCATGTAATATACATGGCTACAAAAAGGCATAACGACAATCAAAACTTTGAATACTATTAAGGGCTTATAGCCCTGCATGCATGAAATTGTTTGATAGATTCATAAACATCCTACGCTATCTAATCTGGTGGTAAAATTAACAAAATGAAGCAAAATAACAATGAAAACAGATCAGAGACTAATCAATTGGTATCCAATCACTGAGCTCCAATTCGCATCGAACTTAGCAGAGAGACAATTTGAAACAAAACATTTAAAAAAAAAAAAACAGAATCCTTTACATACCAACCGATGAGGTAAGCAAATCCCAAAAAGAACGTGATGATCCCACATCGGGGGCGATAAAGGATCATTGAAGCGTAACCGAGTAACATGGGAACCAAAAAATGGAGGTTGGAAGAGAAGCCAAAGGAAAGGTAGGAGAGGAGAGCCCCGGTTCCGGCTGAGTAGAGGTGCTTGGGAAGTTGACCGGGAACAAATCGCATTAGGAAACTGACGGGAATAGTAGCCACGAAACAAAGAAGGAAACGAAGAACAGGGACCGAAACCCCTATGGCAGCTGCCATGGAATCCATGTCCTTGGCTTCAGATGTGGAGTTGGTGCGAGTTTGGTCTCCGTAGGAATTTCCAGTGCCCGACGAGAGAGGTTCTTCAACTGGTTTAGTGGTTAATGTGGCCACACAGGCTCGAAAGATAATTGAGTTCAGATTTTTTTTGGGTAGTTGAACTATTTCTTAATTACATCGGTATCCTTCTATGACCTAGACTAGCACACTCTTTATTTTTTAAATAAATATATATATATAAGGTTATATATTGGCAATAAACATAAAACATGCCACTTTAAATTTATTTATTAAAAAAAGACACGAAAATTATTCTGTTTAATTATCTCCTTTTCATTTTCGGGAAAATTATTTCTCTTAACAATTTTTTTTTATGGGACTTAACAGTTGATGTTCTCTCAAACATTTACCTACTACACTCATATAGCCACACTTGCAGTTATATTTAGTTACTCGGTCGCGATATCATTAATTATCAAAATAAATATTTTAAATATTTTAATATTATCCTTAATAATTATTTAATTGAATCTTAAGGAATTTATACATGTTTTGTTATTTTATGAAAACTTATTATTTTAGGTATTATAATTCATAATATTTTTATTCTCATATATATCTTAAAATTTAGAATAAAATACTTCAGTACCCTTTTTATTTTATTAGTCTTATACCTACTTCTTTTTTATTTCTAAAATATATACAACTTTTTCTTACATTTTATAAATGTTATACATAATTTCATTTTAACTAGTATAAGTTAGTCAATAATAAAATTTAATTATTTATATAAAAATCTAATACCAGCAATTGCATGTCTTTGATGCTGCATATATATACACACAATTTACAATTTTTTTAGAGATGCTTTTAATTGAGTGCTATTGTATTTATAAAATTTACATAATGATTGGAAACATTACTTACTCTCATTGTCAGTGGCTCCAAATTCTTACGTTTCTCTATATAATTATAACTATCAAGAATCACAGCAAGCTTAAATCAATTATTTTCACTTGAGATAATTTAATAGTAGTAATTTAAATAAGATGGTCTTGTAAAATGGTAAGTTCCTTTTAACTAAATTGTTTAATCTTTTAACATCTAAGATGTGGTTTTCTTTTCATATAATTTTTTTAAATAAATCAAGACAATGAATTGGACAAGTTGAATTTGGATTTATATACAGGACTATTTAATATTTGAATGACAGAAAAATAAAACAAATTTAACTGTTAATGGATTTTTTTTCTTTTTGTTTTGACCTCTTGGTACTATAATACTATTCCACCTCCTTTATAGTTAAGCCCTTTAAAATCAACCAATTCGTCATGAGATGAATCGATTTGATTTGTAAAATACAACATAGCCCATTAGCCCTTCCTTTTATCGTATGCATATGGCCAATCACATCATTCCACGAGTCATGATCCAAATACTCTCTTTTTGCTTTTCTTGGATCATCAGTTAAGCAAGCCCTTTATACTCAATAAGACAATAAAACTGAAACTCAAAGCTGTATTCAATTTTTATAAGAAAATAGTAAGTGATGATTTACATATATACTTTGCCTCCTACAATATTGTAAGAACCACAAAACTCGATTCTCTAGTTCTGTTGAGGCCGCCCTATCCTGTATTATATATGACACATATTATACATTTTCATTCCTACCTACACAATAACAAAGGGTAAGAGAAATTTAAAACTGGTTTGAGCTTTGTGAATTGGGTTGGTATATGATGAGCACAGAATCTAAAGAGAGACCGCCTTTTGTATGGGTGCAATCAATTAAAGTGAGAGAGAATTTAATTTTGGTTGATGAGTTGCCATTGTCAACCACCAAAATCCAAATCCCCTGCTTGGTAAAAACTCCATTTCCCTGGTCCTTTAAGAAAACACTGAGATGCAACGTACTGCCCATCTGAAGTCCAGAGCTGCAATTGTACAGGCTTTATGGGTGAACATGCTCTGTATTGCACACCCGTTGTCCAAACCTCTTGGAGGCTCGCCCTATGTGTATTCTGAAATACAGGCTATATCTCCCTTCTGGAAATGGGAATTCAACTTCCCCGTCCGTTTCAAACCACCAGATTTGCTGTAGATATGCCACGCCACTGAATCTGCATCAATTACAGGAACAAGCAACAAATTCAATTTCCTTGTTTTTGATTAAATATCATAGCCCATGACCTTAAAACCACGATAATTCATGAAGCTTAGGCTCAATATATAATTTCGCATTTCTTTTCATGTTGCCTTTCGGCTTTCGATATTGCAGGACCATAAATTATCTCCAACAAAATTCAGTCACCAGAGAGAAGTACCATAAGCTACAGGTGTGACATGAAGCGGGTAGAATTTACATTATAGCATGCATTTACAATTACAGTATGGCCAGAAGGCTAATGAGCATGAAAGGATGCAAATAGCCACCCAAATTTCCACAGCCATTATGGACTACTCCAGACCTAATTGTGGGATTTTATTGTACATTAAAACTTGTCAAGTTCTGGACTCAAATTTTTTAGAAATTAACAAAGATCAAACCTTAGACCGACAAGTACATAATTGTTACTTTCCTAATTAGCCCCCTTTTAACTTAATACATAAATATTTTCTCTTGGAATGTATCTGTACATTGAATTCCATCCTACTATTGAAATGATTTGATCATCCCAGTAAACTACATTTCTTTAAAAACCATAAAGAAATTCACAGTGCCTAGTGAACTCAAAAAAACACCAACAGTTACATACCGTAGTTATTAGCTGTTGCCGAAACCACAAGTCTGTAAAACCACACTCTTGGAAATTGGAATATAAAGATCCAACGTCTTAAAAGGGGAAAAAAATTAGAGTTAGCAAGGAAAAGGATACTCGCTATCAAAGTATAAATTCGTTAATAGATAAAGAAGAGTTCAGTCAGGTGTCTCTTCTCATGAAGCACAAAAAATGTGATGTAATTTAGAAATTCCAGGCTTATCTACAGAATCACCAGCAGACAACAAAAGAAGAGGAAAAAGAGAATCAGAAATGATATAAGACAACGATATAACCTATTTGCCTAGTTCCAGAGAGGATATCCTCCTCCATAAGTACGCTTGAACTTTCATGAGCCATCGAAAAGTACTCGTACATTATAGGAAATCGAAGTATTCCCATTGCTATAAAATTTATCGATGCTAAGATGAGTGTGATGAGATTCTTCAGTCGGGATATGATTCCAATATCTTCGATCATCAATCCCGGTTATTGATAGGCCCTTGTATGATATGGACAAACAAAGCTGACCCGTGCTTCTATCCAACCAAACTTTCTGCAAAACCCATATATTCAAACCCTATATTAGAAAGGGACTTCAACACAAACCAAACACTATCAAACTGATTTCTTTACTTTTGCTAACTAACACAAAACAAGAAAAGGAAAATACTTGTTGAGCCTTACCCGCATAACGAATTACTTTATTTAATTCATTATAGTATGACTGCGTTCAGTTATTTATCCCCAAGAATAAAATTGAAAACAAGATAAGAAATTATATGGAGCAACGAAATTAAGACAACAGAGAAAAGACCCTCAGCTCCAAGAGACTAGCAAATCATAATTTCACCAACCTCGTTCGATGTTAAAAGAGATGCAGAATCCTTTCCCCTTCAAATTCGAAGTATTTGGGAATATCAAAAACGCTAAAAAAATTATTTCTACTCTTTCAAAGGGTTTTCAATAGCAATGAGTAATGACTAGCGAGCGGATATTTAATTACCTTGGTGGCGTCATCAAAAGTTTTCAGCCGACACAGACTTGCATAAATTCCTCTCTTGCCCAAATTGGTCGGAAAATTACCGAAGATTTTCCTGACAAGAACATAACTTGGATTCCCAGTCAAAATCGGCCCAGGAAGCACCACGAAAAGCCAGTTTACAAATCTGTGAAGGATCCATATATTCGAGAATGAAAGCCACGCAGCTCTCCGGTAAATCCCCCAAATTGGATTTCGATGGCACAATCGGAGAGCCATATTGGTCTGCACTTGCAAGGATGAAAAGCCGACACCCATAAAAAAAATAGAAACAGGGGATGCAAGACTAGAATGTTCGAAAACCTTGAGGACATGTGTTTCGTACGGATAGCGAGAATGAATTTGTAGCATTCAACTCGGGTTCTTGTAGACCCTCGGAGGGGTAACAGTTGTAGGTAGAATTTGTTAGTTTGTTTCCTTGGAAAGCAGCGACGAAGGCAGATGATGACGATGAACAAGTGACAGTGGATTAGATGAGTACTGAGTAGAGTTCCTTTTCCTATAAATGAAATTGAAACACCACATTTGTTGTTGTCCACTTGATTAATATGCTGCGTTATGGTTTTTGTTGGTTACTATTGCCAATAATAATAACAATAACTTGGTTTGGATATGCTGACTCACTGAAATTGAATTAGAGATATATGCGGTGGCATCAAATTATTTTAAAAAATAAATCTTTCATTAAATATTAATAGATGGTATAGTTATTAGTTGCTTTGATATTAAAATATATATTTTTTATTTTAAATTATTTGTCGTTTAAGGTAATGACACAAGAATTAAGATAATTATTAAATAATCTCAATTTTAATAAAAAATAATTATACTTGACTAAATTATCCTTATTAAAGTCAACTTAAACTCTTATTACTACTCTATTGATAACAATAAATA
>JASKGM010000010.1:1660674-1677663 GCA_034509205.1 Ceratonia siliqua | reverse complement strand
ATACACATTTGTCTAAGTTTTAACTACTAAATCCTAAACAATTTAAGATAGGGATCAAAATGAGTCAGATCATGATACTCTTACTTACAAATCAATTTAGTGAAGAGAAGTTAAATTATAACTTAAATCTAATATGGTATCAGAACCATCATTAGACAACTCTAATAGATGAATTAAGAACTCCTACTCCCATAACTCTTAAGTGATGGAGAATGTTAAAAAAGTCCTACATTAAAAGAATAAAAAAATTAAATGAAAAATATAATTCTTAACAATTTTTTCCCTTGCACACGGGTTTATGGGAAGGAGGCCAATCACATTGGAGACCACAATAAATAAACCGAATCTTACATCACACGAGACTAAGATTACAATGATCCAACGTACAAACCAATTTTATGTGAAAAAGTTAGTTAGGCCATATCCTTGTTTTCTATTGCAGAAGATTTTTGTTTCCAACTTATTCAGCTCTCTCCTCTTCACCTTCTAATTTGTTTTAATTAAGTTAAAAGGTATTTTTTGTTATTCAGTTATAATTTAAAGAATAGCCAATAGCTTGCGCGCTGCCATCGATTTGATGTTAATGGTACCTTATAAGTGTAGGGTCATTAAAGTCGCCTAGTAGCTTCAAGAAATTTAAGCTCGTGAAATCAAGATGAGTTCTCCGAAGACTATACTCTACTGAGAACTATCAGTACTCAGTAGACAACGAAGTAATTATTAATCATCACAGTAATTATTAATCATGGTACTTGAGGAACTTATTCAGCTAAGTATTCACATTTGGATAACCTACATGAATGAGGTAAGGTTTCCACAAGTGCAACTTTATGGACTTGATTGATCCAAAAAAAGAAAAAAGAAAATCAAGGAGAGCCAATTTTTCATAAAAAATACAGCAACATAATATTTAAGGCTCAGCAGTGATGAGGTGACTGGTGATGTTGAAGGGGGATTGTCCTTCTCAAGTCAAAATAAAGAATTGTAGGTATAGCAGGTAGCGATGATGGAGGCTATGCAAATGATGAGTGATGGGAGGAGAGTAACATTAAGAAGCCTGCTCACACCCAAGAAGCCAGACAGGGTAATAGTTGTGTCAGCAGAAACTCGTGCAAGTGTCCCAGCCTCAGTAGACAGAAGGCCCCCGTTATAGGTTCCACGAGAAAGCCTTGACGACATCACCCGAGAAAGGAGTGACAGGTTCACACCTGGAATCACTGTGATAGTCAGAAAGTCATAATAAAACCAGTTGCCTCAGCTACCAGTCACTAAAAAAGTCTTACCTTCAAGTACTTCAGCAGCAACGAACATAAGGAGACCCGAACAGATGTATTGTGGCTCAGAGTATGGAAAATATATATGGAAGCTAAAAAGTATGCCTATGCAAACCGTAATTTGCGACGCCAACAGAATTTGCCTACAATGTGAAAATGATCTCTTAGCTGCTTATGCAAAACAACTAAACAATTTTAAGGCTCTGCAGTCTGCATGGATCTTGGAAAAGACAGGGAAATTGAAAAACTTAATCCTTATAATAATGAACAAACATGCATGTTTCTGAAAAATCCAAACACAGCAAAATTTAGCTTTTATGGATGACAACCAAATGAAGCAGGGGTTCTATCCGACATTACCTGTCGTCAAACATGTTGCTTATATAGCTTCCAACTACAATGTTTACAGGAAGAACTGTCAAGCCAAGGCAAGCAAGAAAAATTGAAACCGAGCTTGTTGACCAGTTGAAGTAGTATGATGTGATGACACTAGATTCTGACAGTAAAATCTCCATTGCATATTTGAGCATGAAATATATCAATAACTGAACCTGAAGATGTTACATAAGTTTTGGTCAGGGATAAGGTAGAATTTCCTGTGCATTATCTAATCATCTTTAATTGGAAATTGGCGGATTATAATATCAAATTGGAGAAACAGCAAATAAAATATTTGTCAACAAGAAAATTTAAAATAGTCTAAAATAGTAGCGAGCTGGATAAGAAAAAATCGTATTTCATCTCGAGAAATTTGATGTCTAAAATCTATAAGTGAGTAGAACGTGCCCATTCTGGAGGGCTAGCAGCACTTTGATGCGTAAGTGACATCAATAAGTAGTTGACTTTTAAAACAAGCTAAAGCCATAGCTATGGATAATTGTGTCATTATCGGGGAAAAAATATCCATGGCCGGCTTCAGATTCCTCAGTTTTATGATAGACAAAATATTGGTTTCCGTCCATCCCATGGCTCAACCAATCATAACTAGACTGAAGCCAAAAACCATGACACTTACCTTTTACCAACAAGTTAAAAAATTGTAATCTCGAATAAAAAAAGTAAACTATAAGTTCCGTGTACATATATTTTCCATTGAAAACAAACTAGCAAGCAATTCGGAATCATCTACTTCTTCAAACCTCTTTTGTTTGTTGTGCTCAGATTTCACCTTCTGGGTAACCTGAAGATGCTTTTTGCCTATTTGGGGGCAGATTGAGTCCTACTAAAGATCAGCTACATTTTGGAAGCCAAATTTATAATCCTCCTAGCTAGAATCTCAAACTCGAGACTTTACAAGACCCCGAATATCATCTTTCCATCTTCGCCCTTTGTTGTGCAAACTAAATTACCATTAAGTCACTAATGGTTTGCCTACTTTTGTGCTACTTTATTATTAAATGATAATACATACAAAAGATGTAGATCAAGGTAAAATCAGAAGCCTGAGTCTAAAACATGCGTCCGTGACCTTTCATCACATTATATAGAATGATTACAGAGTAGAAATCAATCAAGTGCTTTAGCCAGTAAGTCCCTATATGGCATGTAGTTATATGGTGTTCAGTATCATTTAACTTGAATAACTCTAGTTACTAAATAAACATAATATGTTTTCCAAACTTCACATGAGGACAGTGTCATCTCTCCAAGTGATGAAAGTGCAGGCACCCATATGGACCTAGTTCACAAGTTTTGCTGCAGACAGAGACTAAAGAGTAGGGGTCTAATGCAATTGACGTTCAACCCCTTTAATTTCTCATTTATAACTTCCTACAAATTCTTTCTGTCATGCAGGACATCTAACAGCATGCTGGTCTCACTTCCACATTAATTAATTAGATTTTTTTTATGTTAATAATGACATGAAAAATATACATCCAACAAATTATCATCGGTTGATAGAGATCCAGCATCATATATATGGGTTGATAAAAGAAACATTTAAAGTTACTCACAAACCTTTACAGAAGGAGTAAGGAGTCTGTAGGCTGATCGAATTGAATTGGCTGGCTGACGAGATTCCTGTCGAGCTTCTTCATTATCTTCACAATCCTGGTCAGCATCTTCATCTACCTTTTCTTCTGAACTAATCAGCAAAGGTTTTCTAAGGCCTTTTTCAAGTGCACCATTTTCTGCTTGGAAGAAAGAAAAAAAAGTGCATCAGTTTCTAGTACTACTGTTAGTCTCAAGGTTCAACAGGATGAAAAATTCTCTATATAAATAGAAAATCCATGTAATTACGAAATAGTCAGAAGTAATTCCGTGGTGATATGTATTTTTTATAAATATCTGAGTGACACATAGACAGGTCATTATAGAAGGCTCACTTAAAAGCCTGAGGTACTACCAATGTTTTTTCATGATTTCTACAATACTACAGTTTGGCAGCAGTTTTACGAATGACTAGATATAGCATTGCAGAGAAAATTAGAGCTTAAATATTTATTGAGGCCCAAGTCTTTAAGGATGATCTCCTGACATCCTTATTTGATTAGCCTAGTAGGCGTGATGTGATTCTGCAGTATATTGAAGGTCAACAGAATACTTAGTAATGTAGCATCCTAAAGAGAATTGTATCATGAAACAAAAATTCTCGTCTAATACCCCAACTATATGCATCAATCTGACTGTTTCTTGAGTAGCAATAACTATGTATCAGACTAATCTCTGTTTATTTTGTGAACCATTAGTAAAGAAAAAAGAAAATTTTGAAGATTTGGTTCAAGTCGTAGTAACAACTAGCTTATGTACCCAAATATATATATATATATCATATATCATATATATCAACAAAAGAAACTCGTACTTGATGACTTTGGAACTTCATTCCAATGATCCTGCTTTTTTTGTATATCAACCATATTTCCTACATATCTTTTAATGTAGCAAGAATCTAATACTTTCTCCTTAGGGACGGTTTTCATTTACCTTGAAGATGTTCAAAATATTTCTATAGTTTGATTAAAGAACAAATGACTTTTTAGTATAAAATAATTCCTAAAACTTCAAGAATAAAAAAATACTATGGAAAACAGAAATATTTGAATACAAACAGCGACATCAGAGGACTGATGTAGATTAATGATCTTAGAAGGACACTATAGACAATGCAAAAACCATTAGCAAAAAGGGGATGCAATATAAGTTCAGTACCGGCATTAGATTGATGTGGTATATGCTTCTCTTCAGTTTCACGAGTAGGTTCCTTAAAAGTGAACCACAACCATATTAAATATATCAGCCAAGCGACAGCCATAACCCACCCAGGCAAGGTGTCTTGATTGAAGGTAAGCTTGTAAATCTTAAAATTGGTCTGAAGTAATCCAGCTAATGCAGGACCACAAGCCATTCCAAGGGCGCTGGCACTAACAAAACCCGCTGATGCTTGCATGCGGATTTTTAGTGGCACACAGTCACTGATATAACGACGGTTAACAGCTCTGGCTGAACCTAACCTGCAATTATAATTAAGCAATTTTCAACCACAAGAAGGTCTTAATGTGATTAACAATTCATAATATTCCTAGCTTGAACGCTATTAAAACAAAATGGCCCCAAGTTTAGTGAATCCCTGCGTCAAAAACAAGATGGCTTGCATTATTTAAACAACTCAAGTAAATTACAAAATTTATACAAAGATATATATTTAACAACCAAGAAATTAATTTCTCTCCTCTTTCCATTTCAATTAGAATTAGCCTATGCCTTGGGGATAACTTTATGAGCGGCCTTATTCCGGATCGGTGATAGGAGTGGAGATTAGATGTATTAATACATTTTTTAAAGTAAAATAATTAGAAGCACGATATCAGAAGCTATGCTCATCAAGCAATGACAACAAGAACATGAAAAGACAGAAGACTACTTACCCACAGAAAAGACGACTGATTAAGAGAAGCCAGATTGAATTAAAATCATAAGCCAGTGCATACATGGTGTTGCCCAGAAAAAGAACTATGCTACTGAATACAAGAGGTCTGAAGTATGATTTATTTGACCATGCACTAAAATACACTGAAGAAAACACCTGAGCAATAGCCATTGCTCCAATCACGATACCGCAAACTGTTGCTGCAGCGCCAAGGCTCATAGAGTAATCATCTGCTGTAGGGACAATAATATATGTATTGACCATATATAAAAATGTGTTCGCCAAGTTCAGAAGAAGAGACACAAAATGGTATCTTTGATCATCAACTTGTTCCTCAGGAGGAGAAGGTAGCTCTTCTTGTATAATGAGTGCATGTTTAGCCAAAAAGTTGAGGAAGTTTGTTGAGCTGGATAACCTGTCTACAGCTGATTTTATTGAATCGATGACAGGATCCTGCATACAAGATCCAGTAAACATGATGAATAATCACCAACCTTTTGGCTGCTCTCTTGCAGCTACTAAGGGATGCATGAGAATAAAGAAGATGAAAAATCAAAACCAATGCATGAAGCAGAGTAAATGCAAAAGAAACCTGGAGGGGAAGAGTAGGCTGATCATAAATTGATAAGTAGCTCCCTTGACGGTCCTGAAGATCATGAAGGTTGCGAGATAAAGCTCCCACAACAGCTCCTAGTCCCTGCAAGTTCCATGTCTATCCATCAATGTTCATTCATACAGAAATTAAAAAAAATGGCAGATTATTCAAGCTCTATTTAATTCTGCAAAGGTACAATGGAAGAATTATGTTTTTGAAATAAACATATTACCACATGCTTGAATACTTGTTGCAGCTGGGAGTAAGGATGATTTGCACGAGTTTTAACATAGTAATCAGTGAATCTATAGCCAAAGCGTTTATCAAACTTCTTCAATATCTTGCGCAAACCAACAGCATTGATCTCTACAAAACAGAGAAGATTTAAGAGATCTTGTCCCGCTGCTCTATAAGCTTCTCGTAGTTGAGATATTGTGCATATATCAGGCTGCTGCTGAAGGGCAATATGCTGTTCTCCAAGATTTCCTACCCTTCTTGCCAAAAGCCCTTGTTGTTCCAACAGGAAAAGGACAATCTTCTCAATCTGAATTACAGCAAGAAAGTCAAAGACAACACACAGCTAAAGAATGCCAGACAATGTATAACAAAAACCCTTACGTTAGACAATAATCATGATTCCTTCTTCTCAGATATTCACATTACTCTTACAATTAGCATCTAAAGTGAGCAATAATATCATATTGAAAGTGACCATAATGATGCATCCAACAATAAAGAGAGCAAACCTGATTATCCAGCATTATTGAGAAATCTTTGAGTACATGCCGCCGATCTTGTGTTCCAAGTTGAATTTGTTGAGCATATTGTCTTACTTTTTTCTTCATTAGTTTGTAGTTTATGTAATATCTAAATCAAAAATGAAAATAATAAATATGCATGCATATGAAACCAAAGCATCATTAATGTGGACTAATAATTGACTTGAAGTTTGAAATTCTCAGGTATACAATCATACCCTTGCCATTCTTGAATTTGTCTTTCTTTCAACTTTTTCCCAAAGGCAACCATCTCTCTCTGCAATTGAAAATGTACTTTATGAAAGTCCATTAAAACAATTTTTTTTTTAAAAAAAGCAAGGGAAACATTTTAGGGTGGAACGGTACAGTTGTTAGTGACTATGTACATCGCAAGTTGTTCAGTTCATAAACTATATTAGTCAAGCACTCGATGGTGTGAATCCAACATATGAATCAGCATGCCTTCGTTATTCATAGCTCAATAACTTGTTACCTAATGAACATATAACCTGCTCATTTACTCCCTAACTTAGGGTGTTCCTTCATATCACAAATATACCAAAGTGTGCAAAGCACGCATCTAGGTACAGAGCAAAATGTAGAAATATTTATTTGTGTCAAAATACGAGCTAAGTTCTCAAGCCCTCTCATAGGTGGATCAGAACACTTGCACACCTATGCAAACACCAAAACCATTAAAATCAAACATCTGCAGACTACACCAAGGTGGACTGGACAGGGGCTACAATTAACTTAGTAAATAAAGCAAGCACAATGGGATTCTTCTTAACTGTCAAAGACCAAATTGACACAACCTTAAAACAAACATCCGAAGCCTGGCCGATGATACAAAATTTAGCGTTATATAAAACGGCTGTGCTACCTAACAAAATATGGTATCCTATCTCAATTCACAACAACCTAGCTAAAATGAAAAATAACATACAAAGCAAAATTACAGCGTACTCTCCGCCCCCTTCATAATAGTATTCACGTTCATGCGCATATCTGACGATGGTGAACATGTTACGTGTGTTTTATAGGCAATGCTGCGCACTGCGCAGGCATAGTCTATGAACATATTCGCGCAAATTTCCAAAGAAGTTGCAGTTGCAGTAAATTCAAGTTATAGTATATTTCATATATCAACCGGAGCTGGTCGACAGAGTCTTGAATGCGAACCCAACCCCTTCAGAAACCGAATGCCTCACTCTCGCTCTGAATGTTTGCTGATACACAATGCACACTCCAAAAATAAATAAATAAAAGACATTGTAAATCGCGAAATTGAACCAAACAGCGATAACACAGTTCAGTTCAGAGTTGAACAATTAAAAACTTATTTGTTCCGTGCTCAGGAAAACTCTGCAGATGGATTTTAGAAAGCAAACAGAGCATCAGTATATTAGACGTGAAGAATCGTCATTACCAAAATGAATTTGGCAACTTGTGGTTTGTGCCCGCCAAAACTTAGATGACCATCAACGTTGCGAACAGCAAAGCTAAGAAAAATGGGATTTATCCAAAAGAAGAAACCAAAACAATTTGCATAGCCCTGAAGCTTTTTTCCCTTTCGGTATGGGCAAGGGATTATGTTTTGAAGAGATGCAAGCTAAGCTACGAAAAGATTGAAGATACAAAGGTTTATTGAAGAAGAGCGGAGGCGAGGACGTTAGAAATGGAAAGAAGTGTAGCTCTCTAAAGGTTAACGAACAGAGCGGAACAAATTTTGATAAAATTTATAATCACCTTAATTAATGATTAATTAATGTCAAAGATAAATTGATATTTTTAATATTTATAAAGAATCCACATCAATAATATTAAATATAAAAAAAGTTACGATAATTTATCATTTATTTTATTTAAAATATAATAATTTATATTTTGTAATTCAATGTATCTAATTAAAATATTATGTTAATTATTTTAAGATTTTCCCACATTTTGAAAGTTGAGAATGTTGTTGCATTGTTGATATTTACCTTCAAATAATGAGAAGATTTAGACTTTTAGAAGAATAATTTATCCGAATATGATTGTTATCATTTTTATGTTCTGCAAACGAAATAGAGAGAAGAAAAAGGAAGCAGAGAAAAGAGAGGAGATTTCTGCTCATATTCTGTTAGAAGTAGTTTAGTATTTACTATTTAGCGTATAAGTTGCCACGTTTGAGGTATATCCAGAAAGATTAGGAAGATTTTTATAATCAGCCCATGAAAACCTTTTCTAGTTGTTGTCATTTTATTTTTATTTGAGTAAATATATATTTTTAGATTCATATAACAAATCAATCTTTTCTTAAGATACTATTTGTCCCCATACTTAGGAGGAAGTTTAAGAAATTTGTTTATCATGGACAATATTTACATGTAATTTTTTAGATATTTGTTATTTTAAGTTTTTTAATTAAATTATGACATGTGAAATATTTTTTTTAAAAAAATTAGTTAAGGACATGGTGTTGACTTTAAAAAATGTCAGTGTATAATAAACAGATAAATTATTAGCAATTTTTCATTGATAAAGTTTTAAACCAAATAAATTGAACAATTTGATTAAAAAAAGAAGAAGTTTCAAGTATGTGCAGCATTTCTCAAATATATTATCACTGAGTAGAGTTTTCCTTGTAAGGTAATGCACTATTTTGTCCTATTTGGAGAAAGACAAATTGGTGAATCCCATGATAATGATAAATAACTAAAACATAAGGAAAACAAATTTGGATTTATACAGAAAGGGGAGGAGGATGCTCTTTTTTGTGTTTTATTAATATAGAAAACTTTTACATAATAATAAATTTTAATTATTTATTTCGAAATAAAATTAAAATTGTTTTTATAAAAAGCAGAACGAAAAATAAAAATAATCTTAGATCAAATAAATATTAAATACTTTTTTATTATAACACAATTTTAAAAATGACATAAATAAATTATAACAAGGGTGAAACACGGCCTAAAAGTCGGACGCATGGGATTCAGTTGAAGAGCAAAGCAAGTTGGCGCGCCGCGCTAACCCACGCCGCCGAGTTCTTTTGTACTTTAAACCATTATTAATTGAACCCCCTCGTGATTCTGATAGCTATTTTCAAGCAATACGACAGCAACTCCTTTGTGACACTGATGGTTCCTCCCATGCAAAACGACACCACCTATTGTCTTACTCTGACTCAAAACATCTGCCACGTTGCAGTGCAACCGGAAGGGCTCAAAACAAAAAATAATTGCACTGCTAAATTAGGTCAGATTTAATGAGATTTTTTTTTTGGGATATGTTAAGTTCATTTAAATAAAACAGACTAAATTAACGAGAAATAATGATTTAACATATTTACTCTTTTTTATTAATCTAAAAACTTTTCTCAGTAAATAATAAATTAATGTAACACCAGCCTAACTAAGGTGATTGGATTTGAACGGATAAGCCAATGCCATTTATTTGTTATTAATTAGTCAGCCTCTTGTTCGCACATGTCTCGTCCTGTTATGAAATTTCCAGTACCATCGGAAAACCCAGCTTTGCAAACAAAATCTGTAACTCACTTTTAAATCAACTATATAGTATTGGATTTTAACTCTAATTCTGTAGCATGCATGCTATGCTGTAAGCACAAAAGTAATTATATTATATTTTAAACAAATAATTATATTGCAACTTTATTTTACATGTCTTATTATCAAAGTTTTCTAGACCAAAAATGCTATTCACTGTACACCTCATCTTCCCCCTTTTGATATAATATAAACAAGTAATAGTAGAGAATGATAGCAATTGATAAATTATCATATTCACGATGAGGCGTTAAAGAGTGCTAAATAACATTACTCTTTCTAGAGGAATGTATAATGTCCGTGAGTGTAAGAGACAGCAGGCAACACCGCTGATATGTCCCTTGCCTCCTAAAATCGAATTGTTGTGTAGGAATGACACAGTTGGAATTGTGGAACTTGGTCAGCTTCATCTCATTGTCAGGGAGTCAATAATACGTTGCCGTGCCTATCATGCACACATTTACCTTCTGCTTCATCTCTTGGTTTATCACTTGTCTGCTAAAGGAGAGTAGCAAACATGTATGTTTCCAGGCTAACAAAGACAATATATTACGGTACATAAGCAACACCCTCTAAAACACAAATTGGTTTTGCAACACAGGATCTAGCTAATGACACGTCCGGAAAAAATATAGATTTTGTAAAGGCGAAAATTGAAGTTGAATCCACTATTACATTACAATTAGAGGCTCAAGGTACCACAATAATCTAAGCCATTGCCTCTCGTACCTCAAGATACTGGGGCATATTCTTGGATAGCTGATGCCAGTTTATTTCGTTCTTCTTCAGTTTTCATCCGGATCAAGAATGTGCGGGCCACAACACTATCTTTATCTCCACCATTTCCATCATTACCCTGAAAAAATCTCAAGACTCAAATGTTTTTCATTGGAAATTCAATCATATGAAGAACAGTGAAGCTGCTCAGAGGTATAAGAGAGAACTGAAGAATCTAAATGAATGGAAGCTATTATTCAAAACACAATAATACAAGGCAGTTAGGTATTGCTCTTTGATAAAGACCAAGGAAAGATACTAATATTTTAGGACTTATTTTTAAATAGTTCACTTTACAACCATTTTTAAGTATTTTCTTTTTTTTAAAAAAAACTATTGAAAAAAATATGCTTTACCCTTTTTTCAAGATGCTGAAACTTTGGCGCTTCAAAAGTTTAAATTGGTCAATCATGGAAGAAACATTTAAAAGTGAAGACCAAACAGCTAGTGGAATAAAAGACGAAGGCATTTTTCTAGTGTGTGTGTGTGTGTGTGTGTGTGTTTTTTTTTATGTTTAGCTAATTTAAACTTCTTTTTTATATCTGCATAGTACATAAAATTCATCTGCAGATATTTAGTTAAATATGCAATTTTGCAGCGTAAGTTCCTTACCGAAGTATGAAATATTGCAACAAGGGAGTTCTTTTGCAGATTTGTCTTGATGCCTGGATAAAGCAAGGCATTAAGAAGGATTTTCCCTACCTGCCATCAGTAAAGGTAACAGAAATTGAAACTAAAAACTTGAAGTTCTCATTAAAAAAATTTAGAAAGTACATTTAGGTCAATTACCTTGAGAGAAACTAGCATATAATCAATAAGAAAAATTGCCAAAAAACAAACCTCATTTCGAACAACAATCGTAGGTTTGGACTCTTTAGTAGCCTTGCTGATGCCCTCGTTGCATTTAATCGACAGTTGGCCCATTCCTTTATCTTTCCATACATCCTTATCTGCCGGATCGCTTGACTGGAGATACAAGGGTGAAAGACATAAAATCATTGTTGGGGAAATCACGAGACCAAGTTCAGGTAATGCATGTCCAGAAATCTAAACATGCAGCCCAGGATCATTACATCATATATCACAAAAATAAAATTTACACTGGAGCATTGCATCGTATAAACTAGTTTATAAAAATACCTTTACGTAAAGCTTGCACTTCACCTCATGCACAACTACTACACCCTTCTCTTCTGACTTCTTCACAGATGGGCTGCTAGGCCGCTGCAAGTCATTTTCTGTGACCAATTACAGAAGATTTTATTCATCATCCCTCTTCTTTCTCAAAAAGCCATCCATGCGACGATGACACATTATCAAATGTAACTCCATTGGCACCCTTAAAACCACTAACTTTTGACAATTTATATACATGCCAGACAAGAGTATCAATGGCAAATTTAATCAGCTCACATTCACACGATATTGAACCATAGTATAAGGTCATAATTGAAACCATTTAAATAATGAGTTCTATCACGTGCTCAGCAGTCAACATGGGATAAGCAACAACAAAAAATGCCACTAAATGTAGGTTGTAAAGGATAAAAATTCGCATGATATATTCATCTTCATATCCCCAAAATCAGGTAGGAAATTTTTTTCCCTCATATTCCCCAATAAAGAAAATTTGGGCAAAATTCTCCCTATCACCATAGATGAAGTCATTCTGCAGAATTCCCAGTGCATAGAGCGGCAACATAGAGCATAAAACAACACAAGTTTACGAGTTTGATGTGAATTCTATGACTTCACCAGATTGCAAGTAGACTCAACTTTGCTCCCTAAAATCTTAAACTTAAAACGATTTTGAGTTAAGTATTTTTTTTTTTTTTTTTGGTGAAGTTACAGCTCAAGTTCAACAACTATGATTGATAAATAAGCTTGCTCTTGCAAACCTCAAGCATACAGAAAATGACACATTGAGTGAAACCAAACACAAAGTACAAAGATGAATGGAATGATCTGTGTATGCAACAAACAGCAATTCCCGAAAGATTTTCATGACGGACTAATGGGCAGTAAAAAAAACACGTAAAAAAGCATCAAGTACTCACCATCATCCACATCATCAGAAGCATCATGGTTAGAGGGAGCTGAGCTTTGATTTCCTAAAAAGAGAGAGCAGAAACTCAGCACCAATCTCAAAACAGTGACATAATATTCTGCTAAATTTCAAGTTATGGCTTTGAACCATAATGAATAAACGGCAGGAAAGATAATTTAGCATATCAGTTAAACTTTTTTAACTCAATTGCTATTTGACAAAGGCATTTTATTTTGTTTTACAAATTAAAATGCAAATGCAATTCGAAGTTCCATATATGATACAAGCACCAGCACAGATGATAAATGATAGTACATAGATGCTTCAGAAAACTCCAGCTTATCATTAGATTCCTAAGCAAGTAGACAAAATTTCCATGGACTCTCTAAGATGGTGTTCTGTAATCTAAGCTTCACAAAAAAACACTAAAATTTAACCATATGACCAAATTTTATGCTTTTAAAGATTTCTTCTTGGGTGTGGCATGCATTCGAGCACTAAATGCAATCAGTCTACTGAATCACCAATGTGACACCAATCTAAAGCTACTAATACACAGAGAACTTCGATATAAGGAAAATCATGGGCAGATATTTAAAATGTGATGGGGCTTACCAAATAAAACAGGGGTTTGACTGTTGGAGAATATCCCAGGGTTCCATGAACTTGCAGAATTTGTAACAATACTAACAGGAGGAAACCCAAATTTCTCTCCAAAGATGTTACTTTCTTTGTTTGTCACTTCAGGAAACAATTTTTTCCCAGCAAAAGAAGTAGCAGCAGCAGCAGGGGGCAAATTCTCTCCCTTAATAGCATTTGCTTTGAGCCACTTGACAACATCACTGAATTTTTCCTGAAACAATACATAGTTGAATTTTTCAACTAGGTGGATGAATGACTTACATCATTATTGAATCTGCTTAGGCAGCAACATGATTCTTATTCGATGGACCTAATAATACTAGCTCAAGGTGTTCAAGATGCAA
Organism: Ceratonia siliqua; assembly: GCA_034509205.1. Lineage (NCBI taxonomy): Eukaryota > Viridiplantae > Streptophyta > Magnoliopsida > Fabales > Fabaceae > Ceratonia > Ceratonia siliqua. The sequence goes on along the minus strand of JASKGM010000010.1, from coordinate 1,663,801 downwards.
GAATGAGTCCCAAAAAGATCTACTATAAAGTCTAGAGTAGCCCCAGCCCCTATCATATCAAACAGTTAAAAGGAGGGAGAGTGAAAGCATTTAATTTATTGGATGTATTAGAAAAGAGATATGTCCTTGTGAACATAAACCAATTCCACTTCTTGGTGGAACAAACAGAGCATTAAACCATGTGAAGAATTACCATAATGCTTGAAGCATGAGCTAAGTAATCTCGAACACCATCTTCCCAAAGCTCATCAGGGTGATTCTTCAGCTGTGTTTGAACCCAGCTGTGCATAAGGAAGAATGCAACATAATAATGGGAACGGTTAATAGCATAATAAAGTGGAAGATCAATAAATAAATAAAAAATATAATAATAAAAGAGGAGGAGAGTAATGCATGTCGGCAGAAAGTATGCATACGGCATTCATAACCATAGGAATGTAAAAAACCTTCAACCTGGAATTTGATATAATAAAACAGGAACATGTATGAATACCACTAAACTAGTTAAGCGAAAGGCAAAGCACAGAGCAAGAGACCAAATCCATTAGTCATGACCATGTGGTGTTCAGTTTCGTTTTTCTCACTTACAGCAAATACATAAAGAAAATAATTCAAATGAGGACATCATAGTAAAAGAAAACTTGTTAACATTAAAAGAAAAAAAAAAAAGATGGACCTTGCAAACTGGGTATTTAGAGCTCTCACATGCTGCTGTGACGACTCAGCCCGTTTCATATCCAATGGCAGTGTTGCCACTACTGGCTGTTGGGATGGTTTTGCCCTATGAACATCAAAAGGAGATCCTTCCATTATTCTTTTATTCCGGAACTGCATCATGTTGAAAATGGAGATATAATAAGATTCCACTAGAAAAGATAGTAGTTACAAAGCATAAAGACCAATTTAACATAAACTGCCTAGCACCACCAAAAAAAAGAACAACAAAGGACATAAACACGTGCGTACAATGACTCAGAGTCACTTCTGGTGAGACTTGTGCTAAAGTAAGCAGGAAGATTCCTCTTTCTCTTGATTGATCCATATCATTCCCATGGTTAAAATACATAGTTTTTTGTCGCTATCTACCATTCTCCACCCCTCAGCACTACTGTTCCTCAATCTACTGAGGACAGCAGTAACTACGAACAAGGATAAAGTCTCGGCGTGCTAACTACAAGAGTCTTCAAAATCTTTACGCAGGCACTCAATGCTAAATAATTTTAAAGAGGAAAAAAAAAAACAGAAGACAATTTGAATTTCATCCCCATAGCTGAAAACTTTTTGGAGGATTTGTCTCCTATGCAACGAAAGCACATGAAATTGAAAGAGAATAAAATATGAAGCCTCCGCGTGTAAGTACATAAACGAAATCACTTAAAAGTGGTAATTCCCACAACCAATGAGAGTAGAAGCACAGGTCAAATTCAAATGCAGCCGAAGGTTCAAACAGCTTCAAAAACAGGATTTACAGAGCACGAACACAACAAGGCAATTGCGTAAACACTTACAGCCGTTTCGTTGCTATCGGGGTTGGACTCCGACACAGCAAACCGCTTTGTACCTTTCATGGCTACGCCGTTCGAAAGCACACCAAGTTTGGGGAAATAGGGTTTATAGCAATTAGCATACAAATTTTGGGCTCTAGTTTTATTTTTGGTTTTTTAAGCCTCCTTTCTGGAAAAAGGTACTTTGCGCAATATATTAAAAAGGAAATACTGAAAATTAAATTATACATGTATGCCGTTGGATCAGGTTGGGGAACTAACTTTCAATTGAAACCGTTGGATTGAGCTCTCAATTAGGGTTAGATGGGAAACTTCACATGGGGATGTTTTTGGTTTTTGGTCGAGTTTTGACCACACTTCACATGGAGCACGTGCTGTTCTGATCGTTTGTCGAGAATGATTAAGCCGCATGTTTCATGTCTTTAGTCCAGGATTAATATGTTTTTGTCAAGTCTGTCCAGTGTTATATTGTAGGTTTGTTTAGAACCATAGCTTATTGGGCCATTACTGGACAGTTCGGCGGGCTTCTGAAAGTCCAACCCACTAAGAGCAAGATCTGACCCTACCAAATAGCAATCCAATACATAATTCATAATTGTTAAAGACCTGGACCCAAATATATGTTAACTCGGGCATTCCTATAATTGTTACAATTTAAAATCAGGTATTGCTTAATGTTTTTGTCAATGTTAATAACAATCACCTATTTGGTTTTTCGAGTTATTAAGATATTAAACTAAAAAGATTAGGCAAATGTAAAGTAGTATTTGAAGGTTGAAAGATAATTTAATTTATTAATTTATCTTGTTGATTGAAGGAGGGAGATTTTGAATGCTCCCCCACTACAGTGGCGGATTCACCTTTGCCACAAGCTAAAACTTTTTAAAACTTAAAAGTTATTTCCACATTTATTATTTATTTATAATCTAATTTTTATCTCCACTAATTAAAATGTATGAATCTGTCCCTTCTTCCCAGTTATCTCCCTTTCCTTTTTAGCCAATTCAAGATAAGGACGAAAACAACTGTTTTGCCAAATCACTCTTTATCTTTAAATTTTTTATAAAAAAAGTTAAAAACAACTGTATATTACAAACTTACAATTCATCTACAATTCACGGCTCACTTTCATCCACCTCAATCAATCTATAGTATATAGATTATGCTTTTTCCTATTTGTCAATTGTCATTTGTGTAAAAACAAGTTAGCCAAACTGCCACAATGACACCTCAGCATCAACGTCCACGTCATTCCAGTCCCTACCATCTCTTAGAAAAGGAGGTGGAGATCGTAGAGGCTCATCCGCCATACTCAACATCAAATCATGCAGCTCATCAAACTCTGAAACTGCAGAAAATTCATCCATTTGCATCATCCCTTCGTCTTCTTGCATATTAATCTTCGCATCTCCCATAACCCCAACCCCACTGCTGCTACAAACTTCATAATCACAAGCATTAACAGTACTCTCCTGCTGGTTGGACTCGCCAAATGCCTCAGCAGCCTCAGCCGCCGCTCTCCTGATCTCCTCCGCATTGGTGGATGCTGGGAGAGGCAACCGCCAGGCCGAGTCCGCAAAATTCAGGCAAGCTGACTTTCCCCGAAGTGCTAGTGCGGCCAC
>JASKGM010000010.1:1644400-1656194 GCA_034509205.1 Ceratonia siliqua | reverse complement strand
ACAAAGTCAAGGTACCAGTCTCTAGTATCCTTGTGATAATCACAGTGGTGAACTTACTCAAGATGACAGGATCAAGGAATGATGACATAAAACAATAAGAAATGACAAATAAAGATGTATGGTGTACCTTCAGGGACTTCAGGGACAATGAAACTGCATGGGCAAGTTCAGGATCCTCCAAAGAAGAATGCCTTTGCTGAGGTCCAGGTTCACTTAAATCCTGCATCAGGTGGAAGATAAATCCTGACGTTAGCATTTAGAATAATAAAGCACAAGAAAATCCATCCAAGAAAGAGACATACAATTTGTCCGCCAGTTTTGTGATTTGGGTACTTTTCCTCAACCTCCCGTTTAGAAGCCTCAATGGCAGCACGGATCATTTCTTCTTCTATGTCATTGCTATAATCTGGAAAATTTTCAAACTCAGGTGCACTAGGTCTAGCACTTCCATCAAGTGAAGTATCAGCCAACATCTTATTCTTTTGCTCATCCTGATGTGAAGAATGGGCCGGTGGTGTATCATCGTCATCATCAATTATGACAGTTCCATGGATATTTGGGCCATCGGCATGAACAGTTCCAGTGACATCTTCAATAGTTGGAGCATGGCCAGCTTGAGGAGTACATTGATTACCATCCTTAACCTCTATGGGAATTTCCCTTACCTCTCTTGGGTGTGTAACAATTTGTGCCTGGTTTGTTGAATCAGGAGAAGTATCAAATATACTTCTACCAGTTGTTGGATCAAGAATAGAAAATGGATTGAAATTTGTAACTGAAGATAAAAGCGAAGGTCTGCGAAGTTCAGGTTGAAGTTGATCATCTATATCCATAAAATCATCACGTGGAGCAGCAACAGAAGTGTCATGGGTGCTGGCCATGAAGAAATGGATTAAAACATAAATATCAAGAGCAAACGGGAATATGCACTGCAGAGTGCAAAGAGTGACACTAGAGAGACAAGGTAGATTTCTAAAGGATCATTGATTCATTAATGGCCAAAAAAGTGTACCTGGCTGACACATTTCTGTCTCCTTCACTAAAATGTGCATTGACAGCTTCATTAAGGTCACCACCACGCTCCTGACAGAAAAATATTAACAGATGAAGAGGAGAGATATTAACAAAATACTTGACAGCAACAATAAAAGCCTAGAAACTTTAGTCACAAGCTGAACAGTGCTGGTTCTATCCAAACTGACTAGACACCCGATACCACAGTTTCATGAGATAAAATGAAGAACTGCTTAAAAATATTAGAAGCTAAACTCGCATATGAAGAGTGAGAGTTTACATCTACCATATGAGGTCATAGAAATGGCTAGAATAGTAACCCGTAAACAATATGCCAACCAAAATATTACCATTAAATATGAAAAGCTGAAAACTGTTACCTGCGGCCTAATGGTAAGACAATTTCCCAATATTTCCAAGAATAGAACAATGGCCAAATCAGACTTCAGACCCATGTTTTAACCTCCCATCCCCCAAAAAAAAAAAAAAATTGAACACCAATAAAATTACGATGTATGATAAAACTCTATGTTTCCTATATTCGCAGAAACTTACAATCTTTAAGTGTGAAAGAGTAGTTTATGCTACAAATATTTTTATTCCTTCCACAAAATGAGCAAATCAAGAGTTAGAATGAGCAAAATAACAATAGCAGGCGATAAAGCAAGAACAAATGATAACTTTCAACATTAAGCCACACCTGAGAAACATATTCAGAAAGATTGGAAACAAAAAAATATTGAGCTAAATAGACGAAAGAACTAAATTCACTAGACAATGCGCAAGAACCCTAACTATGGCCGATTAACTAGCAACAGAAAATTCATACATAAATACATCTTAATATATCATTGCCTTGTTTTGATTCAATTTCTAATAAAACCTAGGAGACAATTTGATCGTAAAAGGAAAGAAAGAAAGTTAACCTTGAGCTTTTGCACTGCGATAGCTTCGGATGAGCCTGTGATGCTCATGAATGTCTGAATTGCTTCCTGATTAGGCCTCGCCATTGAAATCCGAATGGTATGGAACGGAAATTCAGCTAAAATTCACTGCTGCTTCTTTGAATTTCTCTTTATAAGAATTTCCTTGTTGTGCCTAAAAAAAATTGTGAGATATTTGGGTGAAATATAGAGAGAGAGAGGTGAGCGTTTTGGTCTTTTTGATATTGGTGTGAGGGGATAGTTTTGTTAATACTGTGAAAATAGTTGGACTTCTCCAAGTTTGTACGCCATGTATCTCACTCAAACTTGGTGGACAAGTTGCTTTCTCCTTCAAAAATATATGCTCGGAAGTTGGAAAGCCCAACAAGCAAAATCTATGCATGCTTTTTCGTTCGCCTTAACTTAACTTTTGAGTAAAGTATTACTCATATTTTATATAATTTTTTATGATTTTTTATTTTTTATGTTAATATGAAATATTATAATGAAATGATGCGATGCCATAAAGAAACAATAATCTTATAAACTAATTTTCTAAAAATATAATTAAAAAAATTTATTTTTTAGTGTCTATTAGAACACTAAATTTTCACATGTTATTCCATGAATATCGCATTCTCAAATGATTTCATGTTCATTTTTTTATTTATAAAACGTAATTATTGATAAAAAATTATTTTATTATGTTTATGATATAAAAATTATTTTTTATAATTAAATAAATATTTTTAACAAAATTATCACTTTTTAATTTTTATATATGAATCATTTTTTATGAAGGATACAAAAAATTAGTGAACAATACATGGCATATGAATTTAGTGTTCATAGGGCACTATATGGAAATTTGGTCCCCAAAAAATAAAATCTTCATAATATTATCTCTTATTTTTTTAACAGCAACAAAGAAATTATTATTTTTCTAAAAAAGAAATTATCGTTCAATTACATGAGAAATTATTGTAAAAAAATTTATTCATTTTGAAATATTATTATATGATTATTTTGGTCAGAAAAACAAATTACATGAGAAATTTTTATGTAATATAATATATTATATCAATTATCATTTTGTAATACAATATATTTGAAAGTATAAAAATGAAATTAAATACTTGGTAGTTCTTAATAAATAAATTAGATAACAAAAGTATTAATGTATTAATGCATTAAGCTATGAAGTCAATGCAGTAATAGTGTCTCAATATCTTCTGTTTCAATTTTTTTTAATAAATAGAAGAATTGTAGCTGTGGATCCTTTACTCAAAGTTTCATTTTTTTAATTATCTGAGTTAAAACTATTCCATTCATTTTTAAATTGCTTAAATTATGTTTCTAAGCTATTTTTTTGTTAATGTGTCTTATCCATAAATTTTTTAAGTATTTTCTATGATACCCCTCATTTTTAAAATTGTAGTATAGTATTTTTTCTTCTCACTTTTTATTATTTTATTATTTGATAATTTTTTGTCTTTAATATTTTTTTGAAAATGTTTTTAATTTTTTTTGAAATGTTTTACATTTTTTTAGCTTTTATACTATCATTCAACAATTTTTAAAATATTTTTTCTTAAATAAAAAATTTCAATAAAACCCAATAAGGCAAGTATATGTTCGCAGCTCTTATAAAATACGGTCAAGGCGCGCATATAAAAATTGGGGTTTTCCAATGAAGCCCAGTAAAGCTGTAATTGGCACTCTCATTACGCTCCACGTATAGGAGGTCCTTTTGTTCATCCTGGCCCCGAGACCAACTCCCGGGCAGTTGCCAGCTTCCGAGTTCCGATATAGTCCCTTATTCTCCGTCAATGCTAGGACGATACTGCCACAATCTCGCCCACCACAATGAAGACGGAAATGACAGAGTCTAGCGGCAACAACAAGCTGCGATGGTTTTGGATTTGGGTTGTTGCTTCACTCATTTTTAGGCTCATTCTTATTTACTTTCCTAAAAACCTCAACCTCTCTTCTCGCCCCGAAGTCTCCACCCCTCTCACCAGCCTCCGTCGCCGTATGCTCTTTGTTCCTTAGCACCCAACTATTACGTTTTTCTTACATGCTCACATCTCTGTTAAAGTCTAAATTTTGTGCTTAACTTCTATTCTTTTTCCCTTTGTTTCGCAGTGGCCGAGGGTTACTGGTTGAAGCAGTCTTCATTGTCACCTTATGCTGGTCTGTCAGTTAACTTTGTTTTTCTTGAATTTTATTTTCATTAATTCAAGTTTATGAATTTCTCCCCTCTCTTTTATCATGTCATTGTGTGTAACCTAAGAAATTATGGTCTGTTATTTGTTTAACAGGATCAATGTACCATGGGTCTCCTTTGTTACTGACACTTCTCGGCCCACTAACAGTTAGAAGGTATCAACTATCAACGTTATCAGCTTAAGCCAATTCTCGACCAAAAAAAAAAAAGAATCAGCTTAAACGAATTTGGAACCAATTTAAAATTATTTGTATAAGCCTAAAATCGTAGGACACCGAGATATGATCACAGCTAGGTCCTTATGTGCTATAATGTTAAGTGTTAACTATATCTTTAATCCCATTAATGCACCTGCAAATGCAGTTTGAAGGACAACCTGACAATCTTTTAAGCAGGTAACATTCTTTGCCTTTTACTTGTAATTAATATTCAATTAGTTGTTTTTTTCATAGTCTATTAATCATAATTGCTTGATCTTCATTGGCAATACTCAATAATTATTATAATCATCTGGAAAAAATTAATTTATATATATATATATATATATATATATTTTGGGTGATATGCTCTGCTTTTTTTCATCTGTACCTGCACTAGGATTAAAAAAATGGATAATTACATGTGATTATCATGATTGCCATTCTTCTTTTAATCCAGATGTTGTTCTTCACCCATATTCTTCTCCTGATGCATCTTGTGTATCTAGTTAGACAGTCAATATCAACTCATTTCTGGATACAGTTTGGTTTTTGTGATTGCAGATGTGGTCAATGCAATGCTCATTCGTGCTGGTGGTCAAAGCCTTCAGATGGCATCCAGTTCGAGTTTAAAGTCCCTAGGCCTTCATCACTTATTGGAAAACTCAGGTTATTAACATTTGTTAATAGTGTGATCCTTTCTTTAGATTTTAGATGCTATAGTCTCACTGCTTCTTTCGTTTTTATTTATTCACGTGATGTAACAAATAGAATGAATATAAGTACAAAGGCCCTTCTTAGATAAAGACATCTTGTACTGTCGAAGAGAGGTTTGTATATAGTTCTCGACTGTATTATGAAATAACTATAGCATGTTACTTGCCTGAAAATACCATAGAGTATTAATAATGTGCTATGAAAAATCAAGTGCTCCTGTTGACTCAGGTTCTCTCTTTCCTTGTGTATATATATATATATATATATATATATATATATATATAAGGAACAGAGAAAACCTGAGTCAAGTGGAAGAAAAGGAGAGGGAATGAAGCAGCTCAATGATAATTAGGAACTAATACTTGTAATTTAATAGTTTATGCTAGGGTTCACCCAAAGGGAAGTGAAAGTTGGTGCAAAATTTGTAGTCTAGGTCTATCTTTTGATTGGAAATTTCAAGGCTACATTAATTAAAACTGCAAAGTCAGAGTTTTGATTTATGCTTTTTTAATTTACTAATTTTATAAAGAGTACTTATTAAGTGATTATAATATATTTAGGTATAATAAAAAAATTGGTATTTGTGTGAATTTATTATAATGCAATAGATTATGGCTAGAAATATGCACTATCCACTTCTTTTTATAAAGGGGAAAAAAGGGAATAATAATCAACAGAGGTTTTTGGGTTTCCTTTGGGTTTCTAACATCAGAGCTCTAAAATATTATTAGTTGAAAGGACTAGTCCAAAAATTTGTCAATAGTGTTGAAATGTAGATAAAATTATGTGTGTGTGTTTGATTCTATTAACTAATGGATGGTGACAACTAATGCCAATGTGGTTTTGGGTGGGAAAAATTAAGGTGTTTCGAGCACTTCCATAGAAGGACTCTGTTCAATTGCTGAGAGTAGAACTTATGTTATTAGAAATTGTTCTGCTGAAGGTTAACTTATAGTCAACCAATATGTTGTTAAGAATTCCATTTCCATGCTTTTGCCATAGATCATCATGGAATCCAATACAAATTCTTCTTCTTCCTTGTTGATAACATCTTTGTGCTTCCAGAGGTTCTTCTTCCTTCAGGAGATATTGCTGCTCTTGTATACTTATGGAATCCTTTCACAATAGTAGCATGTGTTGGTTTGTCCACATCTGCAGTTGAGAACTTGATGATTGTATTATCACTTTATGGAGCATGTACACGTAAGCAGCTAACAACCCATTTTTAAGTATCATTGGGGTTTATTAGTATTTTCTGTTGAGAACTATGTGCCTCCTAACATTAAAACAGAATTGCATATTCTCCTTGTCCGCTAGAAAGGTCTTGGGCAGTGACTGTAGAAATCTCAACTTTAGCTTTCGAAGGAATGCCTTGATTGTTTTTTTACAAAATATTATGATAAATAATTTGCCAATGGCTTTAAACTTTTAATTTCTATTTTGTCCTTTTCTTCTTTATCAAATTTTCATCTTAAAAACTGAATAAATGATTCTTGGTCTTAATTGTTAAATTGCTTTTTTGACTGAAAAAAAAAAAAGATAATTTCTTCTGGAAAGTAATAAATTTAATAAAACAAGACTTCTAAAGGAGGCAGACACCAATGTTCATGAGAAATGTACAAGGCTAACCACCCAAGGCAGACTAGAAGAACATATAGAACCAAAAGGATTTTTTGGATTGTTTTTCTCACCACATTGTTTCATGTGTATTTTCTATTACAGTACATGTCCTATATCCTTTTGCCATGGTGGGTGCTATGCTACTATGAAGTAGCAATACTCCATGAGAGTGGGGGTGTCCGCCACGTGGGTCCCCCCCTCTCATGGAGTATTACTATTTCATGAGTAGCTTAGAAATGGCCTTTTGCCATTTTGGTAGTTGACCATGCCTAATTTGCTTCTGCTGGTTTACCTGAAATAGTTGAGCCTTGCATCTGGACATCATCTTGCTAACTTGCTTTCTTCTTATTTTTCCTAGCATGCATGTGCACTATTTCAATTATGATTATTATGCATTGAATTTATGAGGCTTTGGCTAGCTGATATTGACTTGAGCAAAAAGGCTGCTATACCTTAGCAAGCAGATCAGATTCCAGAAAATGCTGGTAAGAACTTGTTGAGAAATTACATAATGGGAGAAAATAAAAAAATTAAAACAGCTTCAGTAACTCAGTTAAACTCATCATTATCACCTTGAATGTCTGCTATACAGTAAAGAGACTTGCATTTAGAGAATGATCATTTCTAACCTGCTTGCTGTTATGTACTCAGTTCTCAACAACAAATTCCAGAAACAATTAGCCAAACAATAACACAAATCACAGAGCAATCGGATATATATTGATAGATGAGATCTAAAATGCAGCTTGATACACGACTAACCCAAAAGGTACCTATCGAACAGTACGATAGAACCGATAATGAGGGTATTCGAGAGACCCTCCACTCTCCCCAGACAAACACCAAACTTCAGATACCTCCTTTAGGGCTTAGCCCTTCACACTAAAGACCACGAGTCAGCCAAAATAAACGACAGATAACACCCTAAACAACTAAGCACCAGGAAATAACCAAAACGACAGCAGCATAAAGGAAATACACTTAAACAAATAAAACAGGACACTTGAACAAATAAAACAGATTAAGCTTAGTGACTTCCCTGCTCCTGTTACTTCTTGCGCCGGTTGTAAGTGAATATTATGGGAGGTCTATCACCCGCCTCCCTTCTCTTATATAGTTATTAAGGAGTATGTTACTAAAATGCCAATGTGAAATCAAAACTGCTGCATATGTATGCCTATCCGATAGTTGGATCTGCTCTCAGTTAATTCATTATAATCCAATTGAAACTATGATGGTATTTCTTTAGTGAAAGATTGTAATATCGACCTCCTATTACACATTCTTTCCCAATCTGTTTCATTCTTCTAAGATCTTTCTATTTTAAGAAACAAATCTGTTCACTAACTTACCAGAATGCCCCTATGAAATGAAAATATTATCCTGTTTTCACAAGAATATTCTGAAGTCCTTTATGTGCAACTACTTGTTTTGTCCTACTGCTATCATGTTGTTGAGCAGCATAGAGACGGCTTAAGGAACGTTAGCAAGAACTGCCATGTTTTTATCTGGTTATTTTTTATTTGATGTTAAATATGTACTTCTGATGTACTGCAGGTCTAGCGTCCCTGGCAGCTTTTGGTTGGGTCTCATGGCTACTCATTTGTCTTTGTACCCTGCAATTCTGATTATTTCAGTATGCTCTTGCCTGAATTCATTACGCAACATTTACAGCCTTTTCTGCAACTATGTTGCGTCTTCTGTCTTTTATTTAAACTTTAGATACATCTCTTATCCTTTTTGTTATTAGGTATGGACCAGATGCTCCTCCTAGCAAATTGTTCCGGCAAAGGAAAATTGAAATTGGCAATTCCTCTTCAAGTGGTAGCAGTTTTCTAGAAGAGGAAGCGAAGAATCAGCTAAGGGTGCTGAATGTCTTCTCATGGAGGCCAGTCTTGCATTTTTTGTTCTGGATTTTGCTGTGGTCATCCTATGTTTTAATTCTGTGCGGCATTTATGCCAGACAGCATGGTGGTCTCCAGGAGTCGTTTAAAAGGTTTTGCTTAAGTACTGTATCAGTATTTGTGCTCTGCTACAATTTTGAAGTGACGAAAGATAGCTGCATTTCTGTTTTCTGTTTTCTGTGTATTAAGTCTGTTTGTAGTTGCAAAATAAGATACAGATACAAATATTTTTGGAAGCATAGACTTCTTATTTGGTAGGTTTTAGAGTTGAATGTGACATTGCCAGAATTTCAGGTTAGATAACTAGTGAAGAGCATTGCTTGTGGAGGTTTTTTAGGAAGTAAAGAAGAGCGTGTATGAGCTATTGTGTGAAGTACAGTTTTATACTTTTTAGATCACTTAGAAGAACTTGCATAAGTACTATGCTATTGTCACTGCTGTTTATATATATGGAGTCACATAGGAGTTTCACATAGGAGTTTGGTACAAAACATCTGCTGCTATGTAGACTCTTAAATTTAGAAAGTTGAGATCCACAATTGTGTTATTTGTTCACATAGTGCTGGGAACAATGTTGATAGTGTTGAATAAATAATTTAACAATTATGGTTTGAAGTTATAGTAGTCATTTCCCAGTTTAGTCACTTTCACAGCTGTTACTGCCAATATTATGAATATTTTTTCTTCTATTATCCAACAAATGTTGTGCATGGTGCATTATTTTCAATATCAGGGGTTAACAATTAATAAGTGATTCTGGATGAACTGAGTACAATGGTTATCAATGCTTTTACTATCTTTTTGTTGTAGATTTATTTTGCTTACTGCTCAACCAAAGAACATTGATTGTAATTAGAATTGTCACAATATTTCTTTTTGGTTTTGTGGAATGGCTTGTCTTCAGTCTTGTTACTTTATGTTTAATTTATATGTCATCTTGATTGGTTCTGTATTTGTGGCTTGTTTATGCAGAACCTATGGCTTCATTCTTACCATACAAGATTTGTCTCCAAATATAGGTGTTTTGTGGTATATTACTACTTTAGTGTGGTCTTGAATGTTATTCCTTAATTTCTCCAAATAAGAAATTACAAAGATCTTCAGAAATTTCTTCCTGATAGTATTCCACGGGAATATTCTGTTGATGATAGTACCATTAGCCTTAAGGCTTAATCACCGCCCATGCTTTCTAGCTTTTGTATATGTTGTGATTGCTTCTATGCTGAAGTCTTATCCTTCAGTAAGTTGTCCCTTTTTTGCAGTAGTCTTTATTCATACCTAGGTTGAAGTTTTCTATTATAGTTGACTGTTTAATCATGAAGTTTTCAAATATATAAATTTCATTGTTTCTTGATTGAAAAGATTCTTATAAAGTTGGTGGTAGTATTCCTTCGTCCCTAAGGTTGGGGTTGTAACCAAATGTCCCAAATAGGAAATGCACAAATAAGAAAATCTGTGCACTCACACACACGGTTAGAAGGGGAAAGAACAAACAACTTAGTAGGAAAATTAGGAAAACGTAGACCTGCAAAATTTGATAATTGCTGAAATTAATCAAGTATATTCCACCTATCTATCTATGATTTGTCACGAATCAGACAAATCAGCTCATGATGTTTTGTTGATTTGATGTTCATTTATTGCGGATTTGCATCTTTTTGCAAGCTGATTGGTGCCCTTACTATTCTGCTCACATTTTGACTAGGTTGGTGATTCAGCTCTATACTTAGGTTTACTGGGGTTATTTGCTTATGAACTCACAGGTAAATTCTAGTTATCTACCGACCTTTTTTGACATAATCTATTGTCTTAAATAGTCAACCTTCCATGAATTTCAGATATGAAGTTTTCATTCTTCCTGTTTTGTGGTTATGTTGGGGTTTCACTCCTTAACCCTGTGATGCACAATTTATGGATATGGAGGGTATGGATCTTTTTGGGCTGTTCTACATTTTCAAATAGAATAATCATCCTTTGAGCCTTGCTTATGTAATGAAATTGGCAGGGTACGGGGAATGCAAACTTCTACTTTGCAACTGCAATTGCTTATGCCTGCTTGGAGGTGCATTATCAATACTCATTGATATTCATTTTTCTCCTCGTTTTGTTTTTACTGCTAAAATGAAACCCTTTACTTTTGTTTTGGTGGGAAAGTGGTGGGTTGGGGGGGAGGGGGATGAGTGCACACGCAGGTGGGTGTGTCTCAAATAACATGTATTCAGTCTTACAAAATTACAATAGCCATTACAGTATAGTTGAAGAGCCTTATCAAATCTGTATCTACTACACTCTTTGGTTCTTTCAGCATGAAACTTAAACTGCTTATCCTATTCATTTTATGAAAATATTGAGCAAATGTGAGTCCAGCTCAAATTCTTCACCTTGTCTTATATATTATTCTCTAACTGAACAATTAGAAACATATGAATACTCCAAGCTGTTGGTTTCGATTGTAATGGCTAAATGGAGTAAAAGACTGATGCAAGCTCACGGACCTTGTTTTGTTCACTGACAATTTCCTAGTTTGACAGAAGTAAGAAACTAAGCATCCTAATTCACCTCTCTCTCTCTCTAGTCGATTACTTCATTGCAATGGAAAAATGTTTTTATTTTTACAATTTGGGTGTATTGATTTTGATATGTTGTAATGATTAATAGATGATTCATAGGCGTCTTGTCAACTTATATATATTTTTACTTCTCATTGGCAGATCATTCTGGTGGTTGAGAGTGTTAGTACGATGCTCAATCATGACAGAATGCTTACAAAGCTATCCACTGCGAAGCTTCAAGATGTCAAATCTTGAAACCTTATTGGAAGTATGCTTGTATCTCTGACCATTGAGTTTCTTTGGATTCACTGAGCTCCATGAGGACCACGACTCAAGTTCCATGATCCATGACTGTGCTGTTCTTCAATCCTTGTGTCAACCGTCTGTATTTGCTTGGATGGGAGCCTCTGTTATGGTGGTTAGCTTTTGGACACAAGACTGTAATCATGATGCAGATTTTCCGTGTATGGATAGAATTTTTTATAATAGAGAATCACATATGTTACTTCAGTGCTTAGCATTCTCATGTTCTTTCTCCTTCTTCTGTTTTAGTGTTATGGCATGCTATTGATCTTTTATGTATAAAAATAATTTATCATGTTTCTGCTACAAATTGTTACAAGCGGTGATCCAAAGGGTC
>JASKGM010000010.1:1622759-1644300 GCA_034509205.1 Ceratonia siliqua | reverse complement strand
GCTATTGATCTTTTATGTATAAAAATAATTTATCATGTTTCTGCTACAAATTGTTACAAGCGGTGATCCAAAGGGTCTTCTTCTTCTTCTTCTTCTTCTTCTGTTTTAGTGTTATGGCATGCTATTGATCTTTTATGGATAAAAATAATTTATCATGTTTCTGCTACAAATTGTTACAAGCGGTGATCCAAAGGGTCCATGAGTAGAGTATACTGAAGAAACAAGGAGATCTTGTAGGGAAATTATGAGGACACGTGGATGGGATGATTATGTGCATTAGATAATAGTATGAGTTCCTTCTTGATAGTTGAGTAGGAAGTTGTTATAGTCGGTTAAGGAAGTTGTTAGGGAAGTTGTGAGTTGCTATAAAAACATAGAATTGAAAACAATTTAGAATAATGAAAATTCATAATTCTCTCTTCTTTCTCGGTTTCTAGGAGGAACTTTGTCCTCGAAACAGAGTCAGTAACTTTTCTCTAACAAATTGGTGCTTTCATTGTGGCTATGGCGGAAAATACCAAATCTAAAGCTACAGTTGATCGTTTGGAAGATGTGATTGCTAAATTAGCTTTCGCGCAAGCATTGTTAACTACTTAAGTTGAGACATGATCACAAAATTTGATTATCAGGAACCTTGACCGCCATTGTTGAATTCTTTTGAAGCAATGGATCTTGCTAATCCATCCTTATTTTTTGCTAAACCTTACATTAAACTAGATGTTCCACGCTTTGACGGCACAGATCCACTCAGTTAGATTTTTAAAATCACACAATTTTTCAAATGTCACAATATGCTTGAAAAGCACAGGATCACAATTGCATCGTTTTATATGGACCGTCCAGCGTTGAGCAGGTATCAATGGATGTATAAAAATTCACAAATTACATCATGGCAGGAATTATTACATGCGTTAAAGATTTGTTTTGTGCCATCGTAATATAAAGATCCTCGTGGATCCCTGTTCAAATTGAGAGCATGGGATAATCGTTGAATATTTACAAGAATTTGAAAGTCTCGCGAATGACATTGTTGTCCTTGCTCCACAGTTTTTGCTCAGTTGTTTTGTTTTGGTCTCAGTTCGGACATTCACCAGGAGGTGCAAGCATTGCAACTTATTTCCCTGTCGTAGGCCGCAAGTCTTGCTAAATTGCAAGAGGCTAAACTTCTTGATTATCGATGGCCATACAAAGCTCGTTCACCACTGAATCCGTTACCTTTATCATAAATTCCAATTACCGTTGTGCTTCCACCATTACTGCCAGCTCCACAAGTTGAATCATAGTTCAAACGGTTGTCTCCGGCAAAAATGACAGCGAGGCGAGAAAAAAATATTGTCTTTTAATTACGATGAGAAGTTCTCGTCGTCTCACAAATGTCGTTCTCATTTTTTCTTGTTAATTACCGAGGACGATGAATCTCTAGGGGAAGTCGATAGGGACCAGGAGTCTCCATCTTCTTCCAATGAATTCTCCAACGACCACGTGGTCGAATCTCCAACGCAGATTAGCCTCCATGCACTTTCAGGTCACTTGGCACCAAAAACCTTTATAGTGTTAAGCTGGATCTTCCATCAGCCTATTCAGATTGTCATTGATGAAGGTATTATCCATAACTTCATACAGGCCAAATTAGCAAAGTTTCTTCAACTATCTTTAAGCCTAACCCAAACACTTCAAGTTTTAGTAGGCAACAAAGAGCGGCTGGTGTGCAAAGATGTTTCAATAGTAATTGGTGATAACACATTTCCAGTGGATTTACATGTCCTTCAATTAGGCAGCACGGATGTGATGTTAGGCATATAGTGCTTTCAGTTATTGGGCCTAATTGTCCCTAACTACAACAACTTAACTATGCCGTTTAATTGGTTGGGCTGATTCATTGAATTGCAATGGGTTAGTCATAGACATTTGTTGGCAATCACGGGCCATCAATTAAAACGAATGTTCACTAAGGATGCAGTGGCCCAATTATTTCATTTAACTATGAGTGCATCTCACGTGACTGAGTTTACATTGAAAACAAGCTGCATGTTCACGAGAATGTTACCGTTACTTGTTTTCTTCATAAGATTCATTTCTTTTTGAACCATCGGAGACATTGCCACCGAAGAGACTCGTAGACCACCAGATTCATTTGTTGCTGTCCTTTTTACCTGTAAACATGCGCCCTTATTGCTATCTGCACTATCAAAAAGAAGAAATTGAAAGACAAGTACTGCAAATGCTTAAAGTAAAGTCGGTGTCATTCAGGCCAGTCACAGTGATTTTGTCACCGAATTTATTAGTAAAAAAAAAAAAAGGACAGTACATGGCGGTTCTGTATTGATTATCGCCCTCTTAACTCCATTGCTATCAAGGATCAATTTCCTATCCCTACCATTGATGAATTGATTAATGAACTTGGTCATGCGTGATGTTTTTCTAAATTGAACCTTCGATAAGGGTATTACCAAATTCATATAAATGAGACTAATATCCATAAGATGACATTTCACGAATTTCGTGTTATGCCCTTTGGACTATGTAATGCACACCACATTTGTTGCTGCAATGACTGATTTTCTCAGGCCATATTTATGTAAATTTGTGGTGGTTTTTTTTTGACAACATCCTAATTTACAGTTCGTCGTTGACAGAGCATTTGTTACACTTAGAACAAGTCTTTAGTTGTTACAAATGAGTTGTTATTTTTTGAAGGCATCAAAGTGTTTGTTTGAGTAGGACCAGGTGGAGTATCTAGGTATAGTGTCAGGTGATGGTGTGGCTCTTGATTTTGCTAAGATTCCAGCTATGTTAGATTGACCGATTCCTTCTTATGTCAAGAGTCTTCGCAGGTTTTTAGGATTAACAGGGTTTTATCGCAAATTTATCCACAATTATGCTTCCATTGCAGCCCCGTTGACCAATCTTCTTAAAAAAGATAATTTTTCAGGGATGGGCATTGTGTTGATGCAGAATAAACATCCCTTGGCGTTCTTTAGTAAACAATTCTGTCCTCATGCCACCAAAGCTCCGACATATATTCGTGAACTCATGGCGATAACTTCAGCTGTAAAAAAATGACGGCTTTATCTGTTGGGCCATCTTTTCATTATTCAAACCGACCATAAAAGTATTCGTCAGTTGTTGCCATAAGTAATTCAAACTCCTAAACAACAACATTACTTAGCCAAGTTGTTGAGGTTTGAATTTGAAATTCAATATCGGCCTAGGCGCACGAATGTGGTGGCAGATTCTCTTTCCAGGATAGGCGAGGATGTTTCAATTAACCAGTCTAATGTTCTATAATTTCAATTTCGAGTTTCGAGTTTCGAGTTTTTGGATGAATTAAAGCAAGACTTGAATAACCATTCTGAGTATCAAGAACTGATTAAGGAGTTACAAATGAGCTTGTGTCATCGTGAGGGGTTTTCAATAAGTGATGGGTTGGTTCTCTTTCACAATAGTATTTGGTTGCCCAAGAATTCAAGATTTCGAGATGCTATTATTCAGGAATTTCATTCTACCCCGATAAGTGGACATGCAGGGTTAACTAGGACAGTAGCTCGTGTTAAGGAAAATTGCATTTGACTTAGTATGAAGAGTGACATTCTAGCCTTTATTAATTGACTAAGGCGAGCCATTAGAAACTAGGAGGTCTTCTTCAGCCTTACCGTGCCTGGGAGGATCTCAGTTTAGAATTTATTACTGGGTTGCCGGTGTATCAAGGTCAGTCTGTTATACTGGTTGTGGTTGACCGATTTTCAAAAGCGGCGCATTTTGGAATGTTACCAGCCATTTTTACAGCTTATAAAGTTGCACAGTTGTTCGTTCAGATGGTTTGTAAATTACATGGGTTGCCTTGAAGTTTGGTGTCAGACCGTGATCCTATTTTTCTCAGTCAATTTTAGCATTCATTGTTCGAATTATTGGGCACTACTTTATGTTTTAGCATAGCTTACCATCCGCAATCTGATGTACAGACGGAGGTCACCAATCGCACTCTGCAGCAGTATCTTCGTGCCTTTGTTCATCATAAATCGTTGCTTTGGGGCCAATATTTACCTTGGGTGGAGTGGAGTTATAATATTGTCGTTCATAGCGCTACGAGTGTGTTGCCATTTCAAGTTGTTTATGGGCGTACACAACCAGCTATTCCACAGTATGTGATAGAGTCTACCATGGTCAACGCTGTTGATAATTTGTTACATTCCAGAGATGAACTGTTGGCATTCCTTCGCAAGAAATTGTTAAAAACTCAACAAGTGATGAAAGATAATGCAGACCAGCATCATCATGTGTGTTTTAAGGTAGGGGATTGGGTATTTGTTAAATTGAGACCTCATCGTCAAACCAATATGTCAAGACATGTGCATTCTAAATTATCTAAACTTTACTATAGGCCTTTCAAAATCGTAGAACGCATTGGTCCTGTGGCATACAAATTGGAGGTACCTCCTTCTTCCAAAATCCATCCGGTGTTCCATTACACTTTACTGAAAAAATCTTGGGGTCCGACCCTTGAAGGACTTGTGCCTTTACCATTGGAATCTATGGAGCAGCTACCACTGATTGCTCCATTGACTATAGTCACCCCTCGAATTGACAATTCTAGTGGTGTGCCCAACCTCATGGGAGGATTGGGAGGAGTTGAGCCAGGTGTAAGGACAAGGTGATTTTTCATGACCCCAGGAATGTTACGAGCGGTGATCCGAAGAAACAAGGATATCTCGCAGGAAAGTCATGAGGCCACGTGGATGGGATGATTATGTGCATTAGATAATAGTCTGAGTTCCTTCTTAATAGTCGATTGGGAAGTTGTTATAGTCGGTTAAGGAAGTTGTGAGTTGCTATAAAAACATAGAGATGTAAACAATTCGGAATAATGAAAATTCATAATTCTCTCTTCTCTCAGTTTCTAGCAAGAACTCTGTCGTCGAAACAGAGCCAGTAACCTTTCTCTAACAAATTAGCACTAATCTTTGGGTCAAGTATAAAGAGTGCAGCACTTGGTTAGTTTAATTGGTTTATTAATTTCACTTTATACTCAGTGGCATCACTGATTAGTAGGGTGGGTGGCCCGGGTTCATCATTCAAGGTCGGGTTGATACAAGTCCATAACTCCATGTAAATATGAAGATAGGGAAGAATGTAGTGATAAAGTTGTTTCTACATGACGTCATGGCTGACTATCTTCTCCATTATTCATTATTGGAAGTAGCAGCAGGGGACCCGAGCCCCGGAATTTACAATCAACAATGCGCTTGCTGGTCGGAATATCTGGAGCATGCCTTATGATCAACTAGCAGTTTCCCGGATTATCAAGTTATAGCGCATAATTATAAATACTCCAACATATGCTGTCCAGTATTCTGTGTTTCGTGTATTGACCACATGCTTGATTCGGTCTAATGGTATCTAGAATGAGTTTGGTCCTTGGCTGTAGGATGAGTTGGTAGGGTTCAACCCAAAAAATACTAAAGTCTGTTGAAGAGAAACTTAACGCCCCCTCCCTTGTCCCTGCAAACGGGTCATGTGCAATTCAGTATTGATTAATTCGCAAGGAATGGAGGCTTTTTGTTTAGAAAGTTGCGAAGGGAGAGGGAGCTCATGTGCAATTCAGTCTATCGCTTGGCGTAGTGGCTTTTTATATTCTCAAAACTTAAAAAGAACATTATAAAATTGATAGTAGCAGCTAAATTCAAAGTTTTTCCAAGTATCACATTTATTATCCTTTTCTTTCTTCCACAGACAATTCACATGGCTTCAAGTTATAGCTTGTAACAGGAGAGCTTCTCATATTGATATCACATGTTTCTTCGACAAGACTAGTCATTGTAGTCAAGTAAGAATTGAAGGAACCTGCCTTGGTAATCAACAATAAATTTTCTTGGCGCAAAGTCTGTTATCTAAAAGCCAAAGATGACGTTGAAGGAAGATGTGCCAGAAATCAAGTGTCAAAGCTTAATTATAGTTTTGAATGAACTTTACATGGACCATATACGTGTGACGTTGAGAGTATATAGAGGCCTTTTGCTTATATAATATTGCAATGGTCCCCAGGCAGAAAATATAAACTTTCAAGGGTTTGCCTTGTATTTCAAATAAAGGGCCAATTATTTGTACTCAAAACTAATCTGACAATGAAGACAAGTTGTCTTCTATTAATCATACTATGAAAAGCATTATAAAATACAGTAGAGCTATACTGAAGTCGACAGAATGGACTCAAGAAACTTGTATCTGAAGGAATTGAACTTTCATTTCTAGAACATAACAGCATATCATTGATATGGTTAATTATATATTAATTATCTTGTTCTAATGTTAGCTCCAGTTAAACGGGACGCTTAATCTTAATTAATCACCTTCGTCAACTAGCAGTTAATTAGCCGATGTGTCCAACATGTATTGGGAAAGAGCAAGATATAATTTGCATACTGAATATGCTAACATATATATATATATATATGCGCAAATGTAATAAACCAATAATAGCTAGCTAGTAAAATACATAACTTTTCTTGAATCTCTTCCCCACCACATGTATGCATGTGCACGTGCAGCAAAAGAGAAGCTAGCTAGTTACGTATGTTCTTCCAGTAAAACTTTTAAAAAACTTTCTCTGCTTAGTATACTATTCACGTATTCAGACACATCAATTTAATATACTCAGCATTATATTATTTTCAAAACTATGCTTCATCCACATGTATAGGCAAGAAATAATATATCTATATACACCACTGACTAGAAGCTGCTGAGATGACTGATCAGGGAAAAAGAGAAAAAAGAAATTAACCAGCAACACCTGATCATAAAGTCAAGCCTAGCTTGACCTTAGCGTGTCAAGGTCTATTTTGATTTCTTACGGAGCAAAAAGTGAATTACAACATAACATTAAGTTTCTTTCTTCTTATATTTTATATATCTGCAATCTTAATTACTTTGGGAACGTACACTGTGTCTTAGTGGTACTAGTCTTATTGACTCTTGAGCCACAAGTAGTTTTATTTCTGCTTATTCAATTTGTATAATGAAATTCATTTCGCAAGTGATTTTCTTTTGCTGTATATATATTCAACTTAATTTCCACTTGTCAAGTAACGCAATCTCCATTATTAGCTTGCTTTATAATATTAATTTGCTTCTAAAAGAAGTTAATATATTGATGTGTTCCTTTCAATTCCTTCCTTGCTCTCCTCCTTTATAGCTAGTTTATAGGTTACAGAACAATTATCTTCTCAGCACACTCTTATTTATAATAATTAATTGGGTTTTACTACTTGCTTACGTGAAAAGTTGAAAGACTAAGATAAGAAAGGTTTATGAGCATTTGGATCAAGTCTGGTGGATGAATTTTTGAGTAGATAGCATATTGATGAACCATTCAGCCGACTGCATCATCAAATCTGAGCATTTGGATCAAGTCTGGTGGATGAATTTTTGAATAGATAGTATATTGATGAACCAATCAGCCGCCTGCATCATCAAATCTGAGCATTTGGATCAAGTCTGGTGGATGAATTTTTGAATAGATAGCATATTAGTGAACCAATCAACCGCCTGCATCATCAAATCTTGGGAGTCAACTATATGGATACACTGGACAAAGTGGAACATGGAGTAGCAGATCTCTTTGAAGTGGACCAGCTGCATATGGGTACCCACCATAAGATTTTGTGCCATTTTACAATCAGACAGGTGGGACCCTCTTATCTCACCCCTTCCCACAAAACATTTGAATTTCCCATGTCATTAGAAAAACCATACTTTCTAATAAAGGGAAGAGAGAGAGAGAAGGAAGAAGAATAAAAGATACCTCTATATGACTTCATAGCAGTACCTTTCCACTATACTCATTACAAAACAAGTTGTAAACTTGAATTAAGGGTTCATTCATCTGGCATTATTGCACACCTCCTTAACAGTACCTTTCCAAGTTCATATATGCCAAAAAGTTAAGCAATCTATGTCATCCTTTTTGAAAACACATTCAACCATTTCAACTTTAAGGCATTGAAGAGATTAGATTTGACAAGAAAAAACCAAGTTTGATAATTTTTATTTGTAATCACATCGAGCTGTTAGTGATCTCATAACCGTACCAATGCATACTTTATACAGCTAATTAATGAGAAATCTATTCCTACTTTGTGTAACAAACACAAAATCGAGAGCATCCATGACATCGGGTACGATCCTAGCAGTGAGATCAACTTTACTGGCCATAGCATTGAGAATCTTGATGTTTCCTAACTCATGAAGCCTATAGCCAGATATTTGGGATTGACCAGTTTATCTCTGCATTACATTTTTCAATTATATTTATCCATGGAATTTCATCCAATTCTCTGGTGACGCCTAATTCAAAAAATATTTAATTTCAAAAGCAAAAATGCATAGTGGGTCTTATTTCACAGTGACCTACCTATATCATGGTAATTGCTGCAATGTGGTCAAGTACGTGGCTCAATGGGCAGATGGGGCGGTGCTCAATAAGTAAAAACGTTTACCAGATCAACCATCAACTAGCTACCTTAGCTTTACCTGCCCTTAATTTTGTCTCCAAGAACTAGAGACACGATCATGTATAGTAGTTGGATGCACTTCTAGAACCCCCCAATGGAATCACTAATGATGTATGCCTTAGGATTGAAGATATGATATGAGATTATCCATTTGGTTTCAGAGGAAGATCTAGGAAAAGATTTTGCTCCGTATAAGAACGAAGGAGCAAGAATAGTATGTGTACCTTCTCTTGTGGACATCAACCTTACATAGATTGATAATTTAGCATAGATATTGGAAAGATTTTAAGTTGGTATGGCATTAGAAGTTGAAGATTTTTAAGCATTTAATGATCCATAGAAGATTTACTTGAGATGCTTAATTTAGTCAGACAGATTCTTTGAACCTTTACTCATCAAATCTAGGGAATTCCCACATAATCTCCTAAAAAAGGCTATAATTCTGCCTCGTGCTACTTCAGTTTCGTGTTATTTGGACTCTTTACCACAATCATAATTATGAAAGAGAAAAGAAAAGAAATTATCCTTTAAGAGTGAAGACGTGGGGAAGAGGAAGCATCCGGTAAGTTTCATATCATGCAAGGCTTCTGAAAGCATATCACATATATGATATACCGTTGACAAATCAAATAGTGGTCTATAGAGAGATATAATTCCAATTATTCTATTCTATCTCCAACTACTGGTACAGCTTTTTGAGCAACCAGCTGCACGAAAACAAAGAGAAGCCAAAATTATCTTATTTTCCTTAACTGGTTTTAAGACGTGGCCTGCCTATTTAAGTAGATATCCTGGGATGCAAGCTGATATGCATGCCAGCACTGTCTACTCCTTTCTGTCCATTCTTCCCCTCCTTCCCACCTTAGCCTCTTCTTGTTTCTGGCATTCTGAACCTGTCCATTCCTTTTCTGTCAAAAGCCGTTTCAGCACTTCATTTTTTTATCTTTATCTACTCTGAACACAAAGGGTATTTTAGAAAAATGTGGGCTTTATGTCTAGGAGCATTGGTTATTATAGGCATTACATATTGGGTTTACAGATGGAGAAATCCCAGTTGCAATGGAAAACTCCCACCAGGTTCAATGGGCTTGCCACTTCTGGGTGAAACTCTTCAGTTCTTCTCCCCCAACACTTCTTCTGATATTCCTCCCTTCATCAAACAGAGGATGGAAAGGTATATCACTGATACTAATCGTTCTTTTAATTTAGGAACCCGACTTGCAGCCTCTGGTTAACTGCCGCGGAAGGTTCTCCCTCTTTACTAAACTTCTCATCCATTTTGTATCTTTCAGGCATGGACCAATATTCAGGACCAACTTGGTGGGACGTCCAGTTGTAGTATCAACAGACCCGGATCTTAATCACTTTATCTTCCAACAAGAAGGACAGTTGTTTCAGAGCTGGTATCCAGATACCTTCACAGAGATCTTTGGGCGACAAAATGTTGGTTCTTTACATGGGTTTATGTACAAGTACCTCAAGAACATGGTGCTAAACCTGTTTGGTCCTGGAAGCCTTAAAAAGATGCTCTCTGAAGTTGAACAGTCAACTTGTAGAACCTTACAGCAGTGGTCGTGTTGGGACAGTACTGAATTGAAGGAAGCAACAGCAAGGGTAATTCACAACACTAACTATTCCTGTTTTGATAGAAAATCCACTAAGAGCTTCCCTCTTCCATGTCTAACTAATAGTTTGATATACCTACAGATGATATTTGATTTGACTGCAAAAAAACTCATTACTTATGATTCGGCCAAGTCCTCAGAGAACTTGAGGGATAACTTCGTTGCATTCATCCAAGGACTCATTTCGTTCCCTCTGGACATCCCAGGAACAGCTTATCACAAATGTCTGCAGGTAAATATACCAAAAACAAGTCAATATCGTTAACCCCAAACGTTTCTTTCTTCGATATTATTCGTTATTAGTCAAATCAAAAGATTTTTCCCTACTTTCTCTGAGCAAAAGAGGAGTGCTCAGATACAGATGACGTATAGTTATTTTCTTGCGCCAAAATAGTTTCTTTTACCGAAACTAGCTATATCTAATTTCCAGGAAAATTTCTGAGGGCAGCTTCCTCTTTCAATTTTTCTCAGGGTAGGAAAAAAGCAATGAAGATGCTGAAGAACATGCTGCAGGAAAGGCGGGAAATGCCTAGGAAGCAGCAGAGTGATTTTTTCGATTATGTGCTTGAAGAACTTGCGAAAGAGGGAACAATCCTCACAGAGGAGATAGCTCTGGACCTGATGTTTGTTCTCCTCTTTGCAAGCTTTGAAACCACTTCTCTGGCTCTTACTTCTGCCATTAAATTCCTCACGGACCATCCCTTGGTTCTCAAGCAATTACAAGTATGTGAAAATATCTAATTTTATGGTTTTTAACGTCTTTCATTGTGCCCCAAGCTAATTAAAAAGCTCTCGATATTGTACTTTTATTATATAGGAAGAACATGAAGCCATCCTAAAACAACGTGAAGATCCTAACTCTGGAGTTACGTGGAAAGAATACAAATCAATGACATTTACATTCCAGGTGGGACAAATTTTTTTTTTTCTTTTTAATAACAGACAAATTTGATGCACCTTCCTATGCACATATCTCATTTAAAAGGCCATGACTACTCGCAGATCATAAATGAAACCGTGAGACTCGCAAATATAGTTCCAGGAATCTTCCGAAAGGCACTTAGGGAAATTAATTTTAAGGGTAAGTGATGAGCATATCATTTAGGCTTTTATTTTATGCAAGGAAAAGCACAAAATATCTGACAGCGTCACATATAATTCGGTGTACATTCAGGATATACCATACCAGCAGGATGGGCAGTCATGGTCTGTCCCCCAGCTGTACACTTGAACCCTGCGAAATATCAGGATCCTCTCTCCTTCAACCCATGGAGATGGGAGGTACGCCAAATATTTTGTCGTTTTCTGTCCAAAGCTTTCACTGCTTCCATGGATCCAAGAATATCGCAGTTTTTTCACTAGCTACTAGAAATATTAAGGGATTTATATAGGTAAGAAAGCATTCACGATTCTATATTATTTATAAAGAGTAAATAATTATTTGAGGTGATTATTACTAATTTAATTCGAACTAAAGTGAATAACTACATTGAGTAATTAATCTAGTTCTTTTAAGTAAATATCACAATAAAGAATTCTCTACTTTAAAGTTTCCCAGATGTTAAAGCCTATCATCATTACTCTTCTTCTGCAATTAAGTGACCCAAAAAAAAAAACAATGATGCTAGCAGGGAGTGGAAATAAATGGTTCCCCCAAACATTTCATGGCTTTTGGTGGGGGCATGAGATTTTGTGTTGGAACAGAGTTCACTAAGGTTCAGATGGCTGTCTTTCTTCATTGCTTCGTAACAAAGTACAGGTAAGATCATGCTGCGCCATGCATGTGTTTCAGCGTTGCAATTCAAATGTGAAACAGAGAGTAACCTCTTTTTCATATCTGAATATTTCAGGTGGCGACCCATCAAAGGAGGGAACATTGTACGAACTCCTGGTTTGCAATATCCGAATGGTTTTCACGTTAAGATCATAGAGAAAGATCAAAGGAGGCAGGGAGCATAATAATACCTTCACAAAATAGAAACAAAAAATATGCTAGGGCAACCCATATATGGTATTTTCGCAGAAGATTTATACTTGATATCTTCCCAACCATTGGTATTGTCAAGAAGCACAAGGCAAAGACATTCATAGTGGAAGCCAGAGTAGTAACCATAATGGTCTCTTGCTCAAGTTTTGTTCAGGTCACTATGAACTTTGTGTCTTATACTATATTATATTCTCAATATACTATTGAAGAAAAAAAACGAGGAACAGAAAAAGGTTTAAAAAGCATATATCAGATCCAAAACATAACAAGCTTTACCATCTAAAAAGGTGGGATGAGGGGGAGAGGAAAATTGAACTTTGTATCAAGCGTTGTATATGAATCAACTATATCCTCTCTGTTTAATTATCTTTCACTTGACAACATTGCATCACATGCAAAATTCATCTTCCAATTCCTCATCCCATTAGAGAGAGGAGGGTCCAAGAAAAGAAAACAAAGGAGAAACTTAACTATAAGGTAACAAAATGTTGTGTCTAAGACTGAAAGATGATATATATATATATATATATATATATATAAGGGCCGCTACTTTCTCTGCCTAGCCTCCGGCTCATCCGAAAATTGCTTGTGTTTGTCATCTTTTTTTCGCCTTTCTTTGTTATGTCTCATCACCTTTACTAATCCCTTTGAAGTGTCTTGTTCCTTCCTGCGCTTGTGATGCCCAATGTTGTCATCAATATGCTGCATAATACCTATATTCTTCTTGTGCCCATGCTTGTGTATGTCTTTCTGAGTATGGTGTGCATAATAATGATAATAATCATAGTCCCTTTCAGAATGCTTATGCTTCTGCTCATTATAGCCGCTTCTTCGCCTATATTGGGTAGCATGCTTAGGGTACCTGAGTTCATGCTTGCGGTATTGATTATCATGAATGTAGTGGTGTCCCTCGCCAATTTTGAACTTCCTTTTATCCATGATCCTCTGATCGTCAGCACCACAGATATCCTCCCACCAGTCATAAAGAGGATCAAATAGTCCTTTCAGGTGCAAAAGCCATAATAACATAAGCACTGCAATTCAAAGAATAGTAAAATATGATCTATACATTCAGCAAAAAAAAAAAAAAACATAATCAGTATACTGATAGTCTCATAGACACTAAATAAAGGCATACCCGTCGGAAAAATTGCCAAAAACAGACCAAACAGCACTATCCAACTCAAGCATACATATTGTATGTGGCACCGCAGGTCAAAAAACCCTGAGCATTTTTGTCTGTTCACCAACCCCAAAAGAGAGAAAGAAAGAAAAACTAAATATCCCTCATGAATAAAATTGTTTTTCGTATAAAATAATATAAAGATTCAAGAAATACACATATTTCAAGTATATTCTACAAGAGAGAAAGAAAGAAATACTAAATATCCCTCGTGAATAAAATTGTTTTTCATTTAAAACAATATAAAGATTCAAGAAATACACATATTTCGCATATATTCTACAATTTGAATGGTATAATCTGAAAATTCTAATAGAAAACAGTACCTGCAGTTTTTTCCAGAGATAAAGTCTATAAAGGTTGTCCATAGTTTGTTCCATATGATTTCAATAGAATCAAAGAAACCATTTATAGTGGTCTCTGGTGGTTGAAATGGCATACCCTGCAATAATTGATAATTTAATGATCCACAAAATCATATGCTCTCGTTCATAGCATATAACTAGCATCTTTTTTGTTCAACAATTGAGGCTATTTATACCACGACCTTTAAAGATGTATAGGGAGCAATTTACACAATGTTGACTTCAAGCCTCAGACTGACCATCTCAAATGAGAATAATGACAAAGTACTAGGGTGACAACTTAACACTACACATTGTCTTCTCGCCCATGCTGTTATTGATTATATATGTATAGCTGATTATTATGTTAATAGAAAAAAAAAAAACCTATGAGACTAAAACTAGTATTATTCATTATAAATCACTAGAAGCACGACCTCATATGTATACAGTATACTGTATACAAAAGAATTTCCATGAAGTCTTTACAGCCGCTGCAGTACGAATTAAATTTTAGCATTTCTGTTCCATTGAGAAGACAAAAAACCGAGACAGGCACACTTCCATAGAATTGGAACAGACAAATAGTTGCTATTTAGTCATCCAACACATTTTACACATCTGGCAATTGTGATGGGTCTTCAATCTTCATGGTCAAGTAGATGATCCTGAGTATGCCCCCCGTGTCAAGTTCACTTTGGACAGAAAGAGAAGCAGACCCTGGCTTTCTGTCTGTTTGGCCGCCACAAGTTTAGTACATGCAGTAAGTCTTTTAGTGCCAAACTATGCACCTAAGGTATGAGTACATATCGATTCATCGAACACCATAT
Organism: Ceratonia siliqua; assembly: GCA_034509205.1. Taxonomy (NCBI): domain Eukaryota; kingdom Viridiplantae; phylum Streptophyta; class Magnoliopsida; order Fabales; family Fabaceae; genus Ceratonia; species Ceratonia siliqua. The sequence goes on along the minus strand of JASKGM010000010.1, from coordinate 1,629,821 downwards.
CAGGAAAATCCAGAAATGAGGCAGACTAACTTCTCAGTGACTATATGTCAGACTTTTTCTACTTGGACTTCAGGTATAGTCATTTGTACCTGATGTAACAACAGATGAGTGACATAGAATATTGGATTCTTCCTAACTTTCAGATCTAAGCTCAATTTCATTTTCCTTATTAAGAATGGCTCTGCTTCTGATCCCTAAAATAATTACATACACCAAGACAATGGACTGATTGAGGTTGACAAAGGTCAGAATAGGCAAGCAAGTTAGGTAGCTGACACGCAGTAGCTTTTAGCCACAAATGACTTTATTCCATGCATTTCTGTTCACATTTTCTGCAGGACAGAGCCCTGACCAATCCTAGCAGCGTACAATTACTTTTATTTCTTAGATACACCGAGACTAGCAGGTCCCCATACTTACTTTGGAGAGAAAAAAAGAAAGGAAAAACTCTTTTCACGTAACAGGATCAGAAAGGAACAAACCTGTGATCCATTGTCAAGAACAGTTGCTGTAGTAGTAAATTGGCACTCAGCTCTATCAACTTCACTATAATCAGAGTCCTTCAGTATAGCTTCATGCAGCGCACAAAAATGAAACGATGAAGAAAAATAATCTTCTGACCTTTTATCCCCAGAAAAGATAACAACCTAATTTAATCCTAATTCCTAAGCATAAAATTTACCTGCACAGGAGTATTTTGCAGCTTGATAAGTGGTCGGGTAGATTTTGAATGATTGGTTTGTAATCTCATTTGGCTTCATTATTAAGAATTGTTCCTGAAACCATATGAACATTCAAAATATCATCTACAAATAGAAGATAAATAATATTGCAAAACTGGATGGGGGGAAAAACTGCTATTAGTTAAGCATATGTTTCTGTAAAGTACCTCCATGAGGCTGACATCCCTTGAGCAATTAAACTGAAAGAAGAGAAAATACATCAAAGCAGAATTACAGCTATGCAAGCTTTGAACATACTTTAACCAATTATTGTGTCCTCAAAAAAACCTATACTTCTGGAACATCACGCGCCCATTAATTTTCCCTTTGCCTTGTTCACTTTAGAAATTTGATAACAACCCCTAGCTTAATAGCCTAAAAGACCATATAACTGAAATGAAATTAAATAGAATAACGATTAATTAAATAGATATTAAAAAAAAAGAAATAGATCCCGTGATGCCCAGCATAGGCCTTATCAAAATAGTCTAAAAATGTGAGGAACTATGATGGAAAAAGTTGAACAGCAAACTACCGTCAAACTATATGATGCTTCCACCTCACCAATATTCTTAGTTGTGACTGTAGCAACTCCAAATTGAGTTAAAGCTTCGAATGTAGGGATGCTGACACTCAAAATTTTTCCAGGGCTCCTAGAGAAAAGCATATATGTTAAACGTTTGAGAAGCTTAACAATAACGGCAGGAATTTTGCTGTCAATTCGAAAAAAAAACAAAAAAACGAAAGCCATCCCCCATCATCATCAGAAACAAAATTGGCTGCATTACAGGAAGTTTTCTCTGTTGTTTTTTCAATGTACCATCTCTATTAAAACTAAAATAGGAAAAAAAAAATCTTTCATGGAATTGTATTCCCATCTAAAACCAGGAACCTTAAATGTCTACTTCATTATTAGAACAACAAAGAAAATAAGCTCCAATGATAAAATAAGCCAGAAAGGAGAAAATATGTGTTCAGCTAATATCATATCCGATGTTTGCTTTGCAAATCTAGTAAACTAGACTCTGTTCACAAGATTTCATGTGTGCCAGAGTCTTTTATTTAAAAGTTTTGTTAAGTCTCTGACAACCCTTTTTTTTTTCTGTTTATACGTGAAACAGCATAAAAGATAGAGTGGTTATAAGAAGCCGTTATTATCCCTAAGAAAGTGGGATGGATGGGTTGACTGCAGTTATACTTTTTATAATTATATAATTTTTCAAATATAATAATAAAGACCCCATGAGGAGAGCTTCCTTTTATAGTACAATAAAAAATGACTACTACCATTCAGCACTTCCAAATTAAATTTGGGGGGGGGGGGGGGGAGGGTTATATTAAATCTTACAAGTTGCTAAAAAAATGCAAGTAGGTCAAGAAGTGAAGAATGACAGGTCAACTTACAAATTCATTCAAGCTAATAAACCAAAATTTGAACATCAACTTCCCCAGACAGAAAAGTTATTCACTCACTAGAAATACAATGAAAATTTTAAACAAAATAAATAAATAGAATAGCCATGACAGATCCATGGGACCATATCCATGAAAAAAATCTAATACCTGGGAAATAATATTACCTTTGGTAGACATATTCTACATCATTAGCACTTAATTCTATCACTAGATTTGTATTAAGAACTTCCGTGATTCCTATAGAGAAAGAATGGATCCCTGCATTCTGTAGCCAAGTCGAATGATAAATAATTTCCAATAGAATATACCACAGTAAATATAAATCTACAATTATTGCAACATAACTGGATGCTGGTTTATCCTTTCAAACCTTCCTTCCACACCATAGAGTGGCACCTGATACCTACTGATTCTATTCAGGTCAGCCTGTTAAGGACAAGAGAGTTTCTTTCAAATTTTCAACAACTATAAGAAAACTGTATATTACCGGTTAAATTCATGCAAATTAATTCACATTTCAATAATGTGAATGAAAATGAGGCTACTTCTATTTTTATTGATGTAAAATATACGCATGTCTTAAAGTCATAGCTATACTATTACAATTGGCAACACATTGTAAATTTTTTTATAAATAATATACAATTGCGCAATACAAGGTGTTAGAGTCATTAAAACTCATTCTTGGGCCCCACATTAACAGTTAAACTTTTATGTCAAATGGGTCCTGCTCATGGTAGAAAAACTAGCATACTGCCAAAAACTATGCACTTATGATTCCATACAACTGCAGAAAAAGTGAATAGAAAAGGAAGGAAAGCGAACACAATAGCTATATGGGGAAAATAATTAGACAACGCGTGGTTCTTAGAGTTTGAGTTCACCAACCTCCCGAAAATTCCACAATTGATTATGCAAGCAACTCCAAAATGGTGAAGAGCAAAAGTTTGGCTGTCCATTGAAAGCTTCATAGCTGACACCAATTTTATTACATTCAAGACCGTCTAAGGTAAATCTCACCCTCTCTAGCAGCATCCACATAGAAATGTTTCTCCCCAAATCCTGTGGTAGACCACGGCCATCCTGCCATAAAAGACAAACAAGCAAACATCTATCTTCGTCAATATATTGCTACTTATAGCATTTAAACTCAACGAATGTCAATTATGGTTAAATCAGTAAAACAACCATACCAGCCTTGGAACAACGAGATAGAAATCCTCAAAAGATGGTATATTTGTATATCCAGCGAAATCTCCAATAAGATTAACCCTCAAAAATTTGTCATCAGATGCCACTGTTCTATTGTCAGGACCCACAACCACTTCCTGCTGGCCAAAGTATGTACAGAGAAAATTTCTATTAGATACACAGAAACCCTGAAAGGAAAAGGGAAGTTTGGAAGACAAAGAACAAATTGTAAAACAATCATTTTTGTGAACAAGTGAAGACCAAAAAAATGCAATTATAGCCTCAACAAATGAATGGGGAAACAACAAATAGAGGGGCCAAACACTCAACAACACATAATGTCTAACGCTAACAGGTCTGATAAACTCCACAATCATTGTTGCTTTTATGCTATCACTCATTCAAATTTAAGAAAAAAGATTACAAATAATGTTGCTCATCTTAAGGTTATCCATTCGGCTGTGGTAAAGAAATCCATCATCATGGTACAGGATACATAATTCTATGGCAGAATGATTAACATGTTTGAATCTGATATATTATATAAGGGAACCAATAATTACATACCATAACTTTCGTTCCAGTCTTCACCTGAATTTGAACACTAAATCCCAATGTTCGTCGCCCAATAGCAAAAACATGAAACCTGAATTAATATAAAGAAAACAAATTAAGGAAAGAGTGTTTGTAGTCAACGCATCAACATTTACAAGATCAAGTCACTTTCACTTTTTTCAAATTTTAGTAATAATCAGAACATGACAAAACAAGACAAAACTCTATCCAATCTCAATGTAAAGCTTCTTCATACCAGTCTGACAGCATTTCCTTTCATTCTATTCGAAGGTAATTTATTATTGCAACTGACGCAAAATTATTAACTCCTGAACTCCCGAACAACAGATAAAGTCGGATAATTTAAAATTGATAAGTGCAATGTAAACATATACAATTTGATTTACATGAGGACACGATAAATTAGAAGTTTATTAAAACTGGTTTAAGTGTATATATCAGTTTGGATTATAGGGAGTGGGGGAAGCTTACCAATCACCTGGAAAACGCACACAATGTGCAGTGTTGGCCTTTCCTTTTGTCATTTTGTCAACTAATTAAACCAAATATCATGAAGAACCGTTAGTTCCATCTTGCCCGTACTTTTAAAAATTCTGACAACATTAAAGCACTTACAAAAGTTTCCACACGACGAAGGCATCCGCCGCTGGGGCCCGCATGGGCAACAAATTGGCTAAATTAAATGACAGAAAGAGGGAAAACGTTACAAGAATTAGAAAAGAAAAGAAAAAAGCATAAGCAAATAAAAAGCATCTAGCACTGCTTTCCTTTTAGTTTGAAGAATTTATCCTTTAAGAATTGTCATCATATAACGCCCTAGCACAGAAATTATAATTGCCAACTAAGATTGACTTCACAATATATTGTGAGTGTGAAATACCAAGATAATTTTGATGCAAAGGAATCAAGATCACCACAGGGAAGGAAGTGAAGATAATTTCAGAACTGATCAAATTCTTGATTAAATCTAAAAGTAAGCAAGTAATAAAGAGAATTCTTGAGTAAATACTTTAAGTATAAGGAAGTGAAGATAATTTCAGAACTGATCAAATTCTTGAGTAAATGCTTTAAGTATAAAGTAAGCAAGTAACATTTTCAGTTATGACTTATCTTCTAAAAAAAGCATATAGGATTTTAGATGCAATATTTTGTTGCAACCAAGTTAGCTTCCAGTAAAGAGAAAAAATGTTGACCAAATAACTCATTAATATGCAATATTTGATGCTCAGGGAACAAGCCTTGCTGATAGCCTTAAAAGCAAATCCAACATGGTAGAAATGCCACCTGAGTATTCTCAATAATATGGCCATCTTCATCTCGCAGTCTACAAAACAAACACCAGAAACTAATTAGTGAAATCCATATTGCATCAAAGAGTGAGGCTATATGCATCTCTCATTAATAATACTAATCAAATATGGCTTGCCTCTCACATATCTTCACAACTTCTTCACCAGCATCTGGCTCACACTTTCGTGTCTTAACATAATACTCTTCTGGTTTATAAGGAACATCCTGTTAAAATGTCACATCACAGATTTAATGCTACTAGAATTACAGATATCAGGGAAGAGGACATGAATTGAGACTTGATCAGATCATTTACTGCAGAGAGAATATTAAACTACAATGGTATTATATATATCTGAACAATCCCTTCACTGTTTCACAGACACATGCAGTATAGCAATACACATATGTGAAAGGGTTTTCTTCAAAACTAGAGTACAATGACAAGATTTCAAATATGTTCTTCTTTTGAGGTTAAGTATGTCTGATGAAAAATTCATGTAAAAGTGAGTTAATCTTATCACATAATCATCTTGTACAATTAATCAAGCACAAGTACCATATACTTCTCTTGTATGATCTGTTTACAATGAGTACCAATAAGATGGTCCGAAAGTTGAGTAGTTAGAGAAAATATTAATAAAGAGAATTCTTATACCCGTATATATGTTAACTCATACAAAGCATAAGCAGCAGATTTGTTGACTGTTATCACGGGTGGTATTCGCAACGTCTGCACCTTGCTGGTTGAATTTTGCTCCACCTCCACTATTTCTGCAACAATTGAGGCCTCTCCTCCGCTCTGTAACCCGATAAAACAAATGCGCATTAATTGAAAACAGACGTTCCAAGAACATTAAAAGAAACAACTTAACAATGACTGATTTGCACGAACATGATATATTATACTGTTAGCCTTCTGTTTCGTTTACATAAAACATGCTCTTTCTGCCACATTTACGAATGTTTTACATGGAAATCTGACCCAATGAAAAAATATATGTGAAATGGAGTGGAGGAGTAGAGCCACAATTTTATATTCGCATAAAATTACATGGAAGTATCGGGAACAGAAAAATTGGGAGAAGTGAGTGAGATTTACCGAACCGCTTGGAACAGCCAAGTTCACCACGATTTTCATAGTGCAATTGAGATTGTCGGAGTAGGAATTTTTCTCGCACTTCTCGAGCTTCGATTTGGAAATAATTTGAACTCCAGCAACATCTAGCGGACTCGGATAACAAAGAAAGCAAAAGACTAAAAAGACGATCGTGTGCGTATGCACTTCCATTTTCTTGGTTGGGATTTTCAATTATTAGTAAGTTGCAGTTGACTGATGAAGGAACCAAAATTATGGTACCATCGCGTTTAATACAAGTTAAATATCGGTGGAAACAATGGAGTTTGGATCAAATGAATCGCATTATACTTTGCATGCTTACTGGCACGAACGGTTAACTTGACACCAAGGAGGACGATGACGGTTAGACTAGGCGTACGAAACTAAACTGCATCTCCTACTCTCACCAAAGTCTAAACGCATCGTTTAACTAGTGTCATAAGACGTGTGTATTTGTTAGACAGATAAGCAGAAGATTATTATTATTTTAATGTAAGTAAAAAATATATATATATCTTATTTATTATTTATTCTGTTTTAAATTATTTGTAATTTAAGGTAATTGTACCATAATTAAAAAAATTATTAAATAATAAACAAATAGTTGTACTTGACTAAATTATCCTTATTAAAGTTAATTTAAATTATTATTAATACTCTATTAAAAATAACAATAAATAAAGATAATATTGAAACAATAATAATTAATATCTCATTGGTAATGTAAAATAATAAATAATTTAAAAC
>JASKGM010000010.1:1611735-1622507 GCA_034509205.1 Ceratonia siliqua | reverse complement strand
AACTGGTATTTTAACAGCTCATATTTTAACTAAGCCTATGTGGGTTGGCCTCTTGAACTGGCAAGCTAAACCAACTTAGGGATGGATCAACCTTATGGGCAAAGGTAATTTTTTTTAGAAAAAATCTTAACTTAGTTATAGTATTGAAACTTTAAAAAATATATATTATAACTTAAGACTTCTTTATCAATATTTTTAATTTATGTTATGATTTTAATAATTTATATTATATTATTTTAGTAATTTATGTAATTTATAAATTAAAATTTTGATATAATTTAATGATAATTAGATATAATTATTATATAATTTTATGAAAATATTAATTATATAAAAAAATTTAAATAATATATATGTGTGGCCATAAACTATCAAATAGCTAAAATTTTATAAATTCATGTAAAATATGAGTTTATCCTACCTATCATCTCAAGCACATCATACTAATATATAACCAAGAGTAATGTCATTTTAGGTAATGACGTATTATTATGTCATTTTCCCATCTATAAAAATAAAATAAAATAGCAAGAAAATGTTTATGGAAAGAAAGGCACTCAATTCAGTTGATGAAGGACAGAATTCTCCGAAAAAGAATCAAAAGTAATTGCACCTAAACAAAGACCGGCATGCACCTGATAACTTCCCTGGCCCCCTCCGACACGTGGCGAATAATTGTTAGCCCCCAAGGTTCATACACAGTCGGAAATTGTAAATGCTGACCACAATATTATAAACAGGAGTGACCACCTCGAAAATAAACTAATACACAATAACACAAGCCAATGCGCGTTGCACATCCCTCAGTTGGAGAGGCTCCGGCGACTTCAATGGCCGGTGAGGAGAGAGAAAGTCTGTACCAAGTTGTGGGGGATCGTTGTCAGAGTCTTGAGGAAAAGCAAGCAAAGCTGAGGGAGCAGTTCAGAGAGCTGCTGCGGGACAAGAAGTTGAAGGATATTGAGGAGGTCGCGGTAGATTCAAGTATGGGTTTGGTTTCGGGGTTCTTCTTGTCTGGTAGTCCTTATAAAAGCGTGTTGGAATGCATGGGTCCCGCTGTTCATGTGTACAGAGCTTCTTCCGGAGAGATCATATACTGGTATAAGTTTTTTTTTTTTTCTGTTTTTTTTTCCTTCTCGAGTTTTAGCATTTCCACTAGTTTGACTGTTCGTGAGATTTTTTTTTTTAAAAAAAAGCCCTTTGAGAAGATTCATGATGTTGCACTTTTCAATGAAACAGTGGCACACTGTGGGGAAGGGGGACAAAAACAGTGTCAAACTTCAAATTTGGTTCGAAGCCAATTGATAACGCTAAATTGGATGCGTTTCAGTTGTAAAAGTGGTGTTTGATACATGGTCTCTGAGAAGCAGGTTTCAAGTGTATGTACATAGTACATCTACGGCAGTTATAGCATTACTCGATGAAATAGGGAAAGCCAAAATTTTCTTTGGTGAAAACAATATAAACGGTTCATGCAAGTCTTCCCAAACATTTCATGTTGTCTCATCTTTGTACTTGATTGCGAGCAGGGTTTTGGGTATTATTTTATATAGAAAGTTGTCCGGGTTGGGCTTGGGCTATTTAAAACTGGCAAAAATTATGCCCGCAGTTCAACCCTTAATGAAGTTTTGTCATCTTTGAATTAGATGGCTAAGATTAATGCTCAGCCTGCTGTATTAGGATTTGACGGTTAGACATTGAGTTAAGAGGAGAGCTCACCTTACTTACGATTGAAGGTTTTAGTGAGAAATTGCTCCTTATTCTTATTGTTTATGTTCTGGTATAGAGAAGGGCTTATTGGGCTTTCTGAAGCAATTTTCTTCTGGATACTTGATATTTAAATATTCCAAGTGGAGAATGGTAGCACTGGGAGACTGTTTGTGGGTCTTCCTTATCAAAAAGACAATAAAGCTAAACTTTTGGTAATCTTGTAAAATTTTCTTTTGAAACTGGTTGATCTACAGCCAATCAACAATACTATGAACAAAAGATCTTGTGTTTTATCTGCTTCATCAGTTTTCTGTATTACTAGATTGTAGGTATGCTTCGCTTAACAAGTAAATGGTGCTGAGCATCAATATTTTTTAATGTAGATCTCTCCAACACCCTGTTTCATGCAAGTATGTCAATATTCATGTGTTTATATATCTGAGAAGCAAACAATGATAACTGCTGAACAGGCAGCAGCTGATTGTTTAGTATAACCTACTCAATTCATGGTGTAATCAAAATCAATGGGCTTCAGCCCCAGAGTCAAGTAAAAATTAAGTAGCATGTTCAAAGGCTTGAAGGTTCTGTCTATGTTATGTACTTATCTCGAATGTCAATCAAAGTGGATGGCCTACCTTAACAAATTGGTTCAATGATAAATTTAAATTATCTTTTACATTTAATTTTTTTTATTATCATCATATTTTACTTTTATTTTTTGGTTATAATTTTGAAAATGTTATAAAATGCTTTTCTACCGGTTCTAGGTCTACATTGAATTGGATTATTTGTTTGATAGAAGGTGGAAGGCATTATGTATTATTTATGATGAAGCTAATAATGAAATAACACTAGTGTTCTCATCTAGGATGATAAATTTGTAACTTGGTCAAGTATAACACTTCATAGCATCTCATTCCCTAACTTACTTTGCTATTAACAAAGAATGAGTTTCAATTATCATGTTAAAGTTTTCCATCATAAGTTTAGCTTAAAGGCATTTGTTTACCTTCTACATAATAAGACCAAGGTCAAGATGGAAATCTTAAGACTTCCTGTGGATCTATGACTTTTTTTTGGAGGGGGGAGGGGAGTGTGTTAGGATGGAAATCTTTGATTTGATGCTTGGGAGTATAATGTCTTATAATTTCTTGAGGATGAGAACTGTCTCGTTTGTCACAGCATTGAGATTTGGACGACACATTAGGATTGTGATTGATGTGTAACACCAAGACATGGTTCCATTGTTCATTCTTTTGCTATAGTTGCAGTTTCTTGTGATGTTTTTTTATCTGTTATATGCACAAACGCAAATTTCTCACGAGCTTTTTGTATGTTATATGCAAACACTCAAATCAATAACAACCCGCAGTGAAAAATACTCAACCTAAAAGGATTAAACTAATAGTTAGATGAGGGCCAAAGGATGGATCTCTAATGTGCTCCTTCATGCAAAAGCCTGCTGGGGTTGAAGCATGATTAAAGCACAAGCTCACATCCACTTGATCAAAGAGGCTTTGACATCATGTGAAAGAAGCATTCCACCTGAAAGATTAAGCTGTTAGGTGAGGGCCAAAATTGGCTTTTTAATACTTCTAAGACTTGTGTCTGTCCTTCACTTTCTAATTCTAAGGCAATCAAATATCATCTATATCAAGATTGAACTACTTTTTTCAGTTTAAAATTTTGAACAGTTACCTTTGAAATTTCTGTTTTTCCAGATTGTTCTTGGGTTGAGCCTAAAATCTTCATTTCAGGAATCATTCAGCGGAAACACTGTATGGATGGAAGGACTATGAAATAATAGGACAAAGAGTTGCTGAGCTACTCATTGCCGAAGAATATTATGCACCTCTGCGAAAAATTCTGGAAAGGTTGATCACTGGAGTACCATGGTCAGGGCAGTTTCCTTTTAAGAAGAGGTGCGGTGAAGTATTTATGGCAATGGTGACAAAATCTCCACTTTATGAGGATGGTGAGCTTGCTGGTTTTATCACAGTTTCAAGTGATGCAGCTGCATTTAATCGTACGGATTTAGAAAATCTGAGAACAAACCATTACCAAGCTGGTGCCAATTGCCAACCTGGACTACAGAGGTTAAACTTCAAGAAGATCCAGTGGCATCTAAGGCCGTTGATTGCACCAGTGCCACAGATTGCATCATCTGTTTCCAGTCTGGTGCTTATAAGTTTCATTACTACAGTTCTTTAATTATTTTTTCTTCACTGCCCTTTTCCGTTAGCATTTCGTCTCATTTGCTGAAAATATATCATAGAACTCTATTTTTAAATCTACCAGGCATCAAAGCTTCTACGGCAAAATGCAGATGACACATGCAGTGCACGTGTGGTTTCCATGGATACTTCAACAGATGCCAAAGCTGATAAATTAGAGAAGTGCAATATATTTGTATGTCTCAGTGCTGCTTGAAGATGTATCCAATAAACTATTTTTAGCAAGAGAATATTTCAAGAATTTCCCTCCCTTTTGTAATTTCAGGAAAGAAAACCTAGTGCCAGACATCACCATGGTGAAAGCACAACTGTAGGGGGAGCCTCACAGAAGGATGAATCTGCTACTGAATTTTCTAGACCTCCTAAAATTGTAAATAATCTTTTTGTTTTCCATTTTTAAGTTTCTCTAACTGCTTATTACCTTTCATGAAAGACAATGTTGGGAATACAGAATTTTAGTCAGCCTTGTATTAGTATACGTTTTGGTTGCATTCAGCTGGTTGCTTATCATCCTTCTTGGTTCGTTCAAAGAATGAATCCTATGATGGACCACATAGCTGGTTGGCATAAGCCTCTTGTGCCAGCTGAGCTGCATGTCAAAGTATGCTTAGTGGAAATTGATGAACATATAGTGGAAGTCACTTAGATTTGTGATTACTGTCTTGTTTTGACTTTCGACCCATAGTACATGATATTCATTTAATAATTTGTATTCAATTGAATCTATTGTGTTGCTTTTTCTCTGGTTAAGATGTCTGATTAGCCATATGATTAAATCACCCCAGGCGGCCAGAGTCCTTGCTAAGCTGCAGATGAGGGGAAGAGGAAAATGTGGGAAAGATAATGGAAGTGTCCAAAATAATGGTACAACTGATTATTTTGCAAGCAATGGAGAGAAGAATGAAAAAAAATCACCTGGAGGTTCACAGGCACAAAGCTCACACCAGCATGTTGCTAATAGAGAGGCTAAAGGAGAAAACCTAAATAAAAGTACTACTTTTGCTATGGAGACAGCATATTCAAATGCCTGTGGACATACAACTTCTTGTGTTTTCAAAGATAGTTCTGTTGTTGCTTCCTCAGGGGAGTGCCATGAATGCCTTGATTCTGCTGTTGCTGAAGATCCATTGTTAAGAATAGGCTCCCAATGTGATCCAAAGAATATGGAGCCAGAAGCAACAAATTTGGTGATAGAAGATGAAGTGCATAAGCAGCAAGAAAGACTGCAGTTCCCAAGCTCAAGGGAAAGTATTGGGAGCCATGGAAGTTCATCAAGCAAGGGGGATAATGAGTCAAACACGGTTGTAGAGTGTGAAATCCAATGGGAAGATCTTCAGTTAGGAGAGGAGATTGGACAAGGTAATTAATTCTGTAGCATTTTATGACGCTTACATGTTGAGAAGTTGGAATGCTAAAATGATTGTGTAAGGATGATTCGGAGAATAAAATTGATTGTGTCATAAATAGAAGTTACTAATAGCTCTTGTTTTAAAGAGTAGTCTCAGAAATTTAACGTAGGAAATCAATTATCATTTTTTCCCTCTTAACATCCTAGAATACCTTATGCCACAAGTACCTCCAGTATCTTCCTTCACTCCACTGGCAAGTACAATGTTTGCTGGATGATGAATTATGATGAACAAGTAACGGAAAATATTTGATTTAGTTGCTTCTGTGGGGCCAAAATCAAATTTCTTATGGAAGTGTCTTAAAATAATTATGTTGGTCTTATCTGCATTGTTCTTATGATAAAACTTCGAATATTGGAGCTTTCTTTATTATTCTTTCAATTTTCGTTGAAAGTCTTTAAACGATTCCAGACTTCACTATACTTTTTTTCCCCGTACTTTGCAGGTTCTTATGCTGTTGTTTACCGTGGCATTTGGAATGGATCGGTATAACTTTTTAAGTTCACATATTCTTCTATTGCCTCAGTAGTAGCATTAACTTGGGCATTTGTCCTAAAACTTTTCCTTTAATCAGGATGTTGCTGTGAAGATTTACTTTGGCAATGGATACACAGAGGATATATTACAAGACTACAGAAAAGAAGTATTTCAAAATATCTCTTTCAAACATTTTTTTTTGCTTGTGATGGAAAACATCGGACCCCTGAACCTCTTGTGTGCATATGTCAGATTGATATAATGAAGAGATTGAGACATCCTAATGTATTGCTTTTCATGGGAGCAGTATATTCACCGGAAAGGCTTGCCATAGTCACAGAGTTTTTACCTAGGTAAGAGTTAGGACATCTTCATCTAAACCTGATTATATTAACTGTCAATGGAGTTGCATTTAGATGCACATCATATTGTACTCATACCCAATTTCTGTTGAGTTACTGTGTCATAAGATGATAAACCTGTGTATTAGTGGATATGAATTTATCAACACCCACTGTGTGCGTAAAATCCCATGTACTTTTCCTCCTTTGAGGAAATTATTTGTATATCTTACTTTGATTTTATTTTGCATGCTAGGGGAAGCCTTTTCAAAACTCTTCACAAGAACAATCAGACATTAGACATCAGAAGGCGTCTAAGGATGGCCCTTGATGTTGTGTGTTCTCTCTCTCTCTTTCTCTTGCTGGCTCAGATCTGTTTAGTGTAAGCTGGTAGCTTGCTGAAACGTCACTTTGCAGTGTTCTTGTGTAAATCACACTGTTGTTTGTTTCAGGCTAGAGGTATGAATTATCTTCATCACAGAAATCCACCAATAGTGCATAGGGACCTAAAGTCTTCTAACCTTCTTGTTGATAAAAACTGGACTGTTAAGGTAATGCTTGCTTGTTATTTCCTTCATCAGTCCCAGGTAGACTTGTCTATCAGGTGATAAACGAGTCTTGGTTTTTGTCTCAGGTTGGAGATTTTGGCCTTTCAAGGTTGAAAGATGCAACTTTCTTGACTACAAAATCTGGAAGAGGCACTGTAATGATAGCCCTCACTTTTACACATTTTACATATAACATCTGACTTGAACTGCTTGTAACAGTAAAAGACACGCACACATATATATTGTAACTGCATTTATCATTGTTTGTAATGTATTCTCTTTTGCTAACAAGCCTTTTATGTTATCAATCTGCAGCCTCAGTGGATGGCCCCTGAAGTCCTTCGACACGAGCCTTCAAATGAGAAGTAATTTCTAGAAGCTGAGACTTTATTGGTCACATTCAGTCTGGAAAATTGAAAATTTGTCTGAAGAATAGAATAAATTTGGAAAACTCTCCAGAATTCCAGATTGAACGCACCGAAAACTTTTGTATAACTATATGCCAGCTTGTTCTAATGTTCTCAATCAGCTTTAATTTACTTATAGGGAATGTAATCTTGTATTTCATGACAAACAGATAATGCAGCCTCTCTTACGTTTGCTCAATCGTTATGCTTCCTTCTTTTTTTTTTTTTTTAATATCATGATTGTGATGTTGTTCTGCCCTTCCAAGTAGTGGCTGGCAAAGTCGTTTAATGTTTATGATATAATGATTTCGTCTTTTCTGGAACAGGTCTGATGTGTTCAGTTTTGGTGTCATCCTCTGGGAACTAATTACTCAATCTATTCCGTGGAAAAATTTGAATTCCTTACAGGTTTATCTCTCTCTCTCTCTCTCTCTCACAAGCACAGACACGAAGGAAAAAGGGGGAAACAAAATGCTTCGCTGAGCACATTACTGCACCCGAAAAGTCAATTTTGTGAAGACAATTAAGGTCTATTATCGTTTTGCCTTAATCACTGTTTCCATGCGAAAGGTTGTTGGAGTCGTAGGCTTTATGGATAGAAGACTGGACCTGCCGGAGGGGCTCGATCCCCATGTAGCATCAATTATCCATGACTGCTGGCGAAGGTGCTTTTCATATATATATAATTTTTCTTTTTTCCCTTTCCGTTTGTTATGGTAGAGCTTTCCTTCTAACCCGAACTAAAATGTGTGTCAAATCTGAGCAGTGATCCAGAACAACGCCCATCATTTGAGGAGCTAATACAGAGAATGATGTTCCTTATCAACAGAGTAACAGCAATGTCAGTTAAGAGGCTTTCAGGATCCTAAACTTGTTATGTGGTTTAGGTTAATTTGCCGAACTAGATTAGTTAAAATAATGATGGGTGCAAGCCAACAAATTGAGTAGCAGAACATTCTTCCTTCTGATAGAAACAGGTTGATTATTGTGGGCATGTGACTGTAATGTTAACTACTGAGTTTCTGACGAATATATAGAAGATAACTTGAGGTGATATTGTTATTATCCCACTGGGTGTTCATCCTGTGGAGACCAGGAAGTAACTGAGTGGCTATTATCTTTTGGCGAAAATTGAATTCCCTTTCTGTTTCCAGTTCCTCCAATTACTTTCCCAACAGGATTTCATTGACGACGTTCCTTGGGTTGTGCCGTTGTGGTGGTCCTGTGGTCCTCCCTCTTCACCGATTGTCCCCCTCAATTCACTGGCTTCAGATAGTTTGTTTGGTCAGACATATTTTCAGATATAAATCAATCCCATTTTTTGAAAAAGAACAAATATTTTATTGGGGATGTAAATTTGCAGCTTGTATCTCACCTCCTCCGGACATAACCGACAAGTGAAATGAATTGAATAATCATAATTTAAAAAAATATATAAAAGTTTTAATTTTAATTGTTCGTATAAAAAATAAACAATCAGAATATCACAGGATGATCCTGATCAGATTGGGATTCTTTCCACACATTACAATCTTCTCAGATATCTCTCTGTACTCTGTAGTTCGTTGTTTATTAATATTTTTTCCTAATTTCTATGTGTCTTTCGTCTTTATACATGTCTCATCACTACCAAATTGTACAGCACCTTTAATTTAGGCACACGTGAATTTAGACTGGATAGTATTTGCAGTTGATCTTTCAAGATCAAGTTAACACCCCTCCCGAGGACTGTATATCCATTTACGTACGTCGATGGAATATATTATTGTGTTTAAATAATAAATTTAGACAATATTGTGAAATATATTCGTGATTATGGAATATATCGATGTTTTATATATGGCAGAGATTTTTTGTTTTTCACTCACAGTGTACACGTAGGAGAATTCATGCTAATATTTGCAGTTTGTTAGATGCAGAAATATGAGTTAAATTGAACAGTTTTAGATGGCACCTTTTCATTGGAGTAGATTGGGAAAGATGAAGAGCACCTGGGATGTGAACTTGAGCTTTGGTTGACTGACGGGACCTAATTTCCCCCTTGTTCCAAACAAGCTCACATGGGTTAGACGACGATATTTGACCACTTGAGTGGACCAAAATCCTGGAGGGGCACGTGTGAAAATTGGGAAAGGGTTGGGGGTGGCATGATCATGACCGTGCACCCAATGGATTGGGAAAGGTGGGAAAGGAGAAATGGAGAAAGATATTTGGGCAGAGATACTGTCAGGCAGTGGTGATCTTGTTTCATAGCCGTACCATCACCGACCTTCCTGTCAGCATCAGCCAGCCTACCTACCTTTCTAATCTACTCCCTTTGACGTGACTTACCACACTCTGCCTACGGATTGGACGAGTCAATGCTTTCGCTTGGCTAGGGTTCAAGTTTGAACCTCTAATATATTATTTTATTATGATGATATATTTAGTTAGGCAAAATATGTTTATAATACAAAATTTATGAGCTTGAACTATGATAGATTCTAGGAACAAGCAAATATATAAAAGGAGGGAAGAAAATGGCATAATGCTTGACCCATCCCAACAAATTGCCTGCTTAGCCTTACAAATAAAAATGGACATTCTTACTCGGATCGCGAGCCATCATTACCTCAAGTCCCCTTCCCCTAGTTATTGCTTCATTATAGATGGCCTTGAATTTGGTTGGTACAAGTACTTACTTGCTCCAACCGGTCGTTCGGGTCTAATCCAGTTATTACCCGTTTATGTGGACTCCTTTCTTCGCTTTTGAGTTTCAGACAGAGGCCATCCTGAATCCTGATCAAATCGGATAAAACCCGCACCAAAATCACAACCATTTCATGGCAGTTATTGGGATGCTATCCATATAAATATTAACTTCACTTTTTAAGCATATTTAATTTAGGAAAAATATATAAATTAAAGAAATAATAAATATATACATGAATATATTTCATGTGAATTTTAATTAATTTTATCTCTAAAATATTTGTACTTTTATTCTTTACCTAATTTTTATGCTATTCAAGAATTTTTCTTTTCAAGTATCTATTAATACTATCTTGTAACAATTACCTTTGAGATTTTCACAAATATTTATTTATTAATTTATTTTATATTAATTAAATATTCAACTAATTTATATTTAATTTATATACTTACACTGGTAATTAAACTTAACTATTTATGCAATTATAATTTATTTTTTATTAAATAAAATTTTAATTTCCATATTTTTATTAATAAAATTTGTTTTTTAATTATCTATTAATTTTTATTAATAAACATGATGGTCATCAAATAATTTAATTAGTAAGAATTAAATTTTAATATCTAAAATATAAATATAATTTTACTTATAATTTATGTTTAATTTGTAAAAATTAATTGATATTATAAATATTAACTTCTTCACTTTTAACATGGTGTCTAAAATATTAACTCGCAGTGACGTTAGAGGAACACTATGGTAAATACAAGATCATTGGTAATAGAGTGTCTTTTAAGCATTGTCAAAAGGGTCCAAACCCCTGCGAGCTATAAAAAAATGGGTTGATTAGGTTATGTACTTTTTTTTATTGGCTTTTATTTGAAAGTGTTAATTTGATCTTACAAATTTTAAGATTTAAATGGGTTTAAATATGTTTAAAATAACATAATTCAAAAA
>JASKGM010000010.1:1498742-1589664 GCA_034509205.1 Ceratonia siliqua | reverse complement strand
TTTGCTTAATTCATTTAGCAGAAGAATGATTCAATTCTGGATGGTTGTTCAGTAGAGATTCCATAGGATATGAAAGGTTTCTTGATGTATTCTGAACCAAGCACTTGTGTAGTGATTAAATGAATAAATATTGAGTAAGTAAAACTGAACATCCAGGCTGGTTCACATCCCTTAGATTGGTGTTTTCCATTATTTTATCTTACTGCTTCCAGCACTTTGCATAGAGTAAACTTATCACCTTTGAACCACCCCCCCCCCCGCTTTCTAATCTCCTAACATGATACCATAGTCAGAGTAATCCAAAGGTTCGACCTAGTGTTACCACATACTACAGTTAATGCTATGTTGGTATATATTGGACAAAGATGATAAAATTTGGTAATCTCGGCAGTTATCAATGTTACATTCCATTCTCAGAAAAATTGAGTGGTAATCAAACACATTTTTTAAATTTTCCTAGAATCTCATTCCAAGAATAAAAAATTCTTGGAATATAACTTTTTAAGACTTAAAACATTCCTGATACCAAACGCCCCCTTTAGTGTTAAATGCCTAAGGAAGACCCGCATACCACTGCAAATAACTCTGCTGAAACTCCTGAACCCAATCATGGGTATTGTAAAAGCAAATCATTCCCCTTATTGATTTATTTACCTTATCAAAATCATGACATAACTTGTCACCAACTGCCTCCACTATAACCTTTGCTACCCAACATGGCTCGTTCCCTTCTAAAGGGATGTTTTCACCATAATCTCTTTCCCCTATCGCGACTGCAAAGAAATCACCAAAAGTAGTTTGAGAACTACTAGAAGGAGAACCAATCGAACTACCAAAGTTAGCCATAATCACAATTGAAGAGAAGGAAATACCAACTCACTTCAAAGATATAGGTAATTTGCAAATAAGAAGCATGAAGTGGAGATTGATCGAATACAAAAATATATCAAAACAAAAGAAAAAGGGGAAGAAAATACACATAGACTAAGAAAAAAGGCATGGATATTGTGAAAATGAACAAAATACATAGTAACACACAATCACGAGCAAGATGAGAAAAGAAATAACAAAAAAAATATATCAAAATAATATAGAAATCCTAGTAACAAAGGGCAAATATTACAAGTAACTAGAATAACAAGAAAACACAGGCAAGCACTTACCCTGCCAATAAAGCATAGTATAAACCCACACCAGAACAAACACAAAAGAGCTTGATGCCTCTTCTGGGTAAATACATAAATATTAGGAAATAAGAAAACAGGGAGTAAAAAGCGAATGGAAGTTACCCTAGGAACTTATAAGGAAATAAACTTCTCTTGAGAAAATCAAAATACAAATTATTTCAATGATTTTCTTACCACAGCGGTTAACCATAACCCCAAGGACAAATTAGTCATTAAGACACCCACCTGTCATGTTGTGTAACCGAAAAGAATAGATGCCAAAACATAGTATTTTGAATTCATAATAAGAAACAGGTAAGAGAGAAGAGAAAAAGAAGAGGCGAAAGATAAAATAGAGGCAGGTAACATTAGAAATACACATCAATTGCAAAACATGTTTCAATTAAGTCCCAACCTAATCAAAATTCTTTGATATCGCAAAATGGAAGACATACTATACATTATCCTTCAAATGGGTGATTCAAGGACTTCATCCCTTTGACCTTCTACTAACGAATTTGCCACTTTCAAGTTGTCCCCTTCAAGGATGACTACAACTCGAAAGGCAACATATTGACCTCTTTATTCGGGTCATGCGGGGTATAAAAAATTACACCTTCTACCACAACCTTAAAAGGATTAGTGCCCTATGTCACTAAATTTTTATTTAGAAAACTAAAGTGGGCTCAACATCAATGATCTTGCAAATTTCCTGAAAGTCAACTTGCTTTTCATTTATTACATTGCAGCTTCCATCAAGCCTTCTTTCCTTTCTATCTTTTTCTTCATGCTCTTTTACTCTTTTACCCATGGTTCTTTCTTCTTGTTAAATGAGTGGCAGAGTTAACTTTCACCCGTGTTCAACAACTTATATATGGTCTTTCTTCTTTTGTCTTATCTACATAATATGTCATTAAAAATAAAGTTAGTGTAGCATAAGTCGTAGCTTGTATTTTTGTAATTTTGTAAGACCATTAAAAATAATTTTTGATTTATGGTGTGCAAGCTTGAAGCTAACACTTCCTTATCCAAATATTCTTTGAAGGACTAGAAATCCTCCTCAACTTCTTACTTCCATAGCTCGACCTCCCTTTTTAAGTAACAATTCCCAAAATCAACATTCACACTTCACTGGCTTAACTTATAGTTCATTGACTTGCGATGTCATCCTCTCTATCTTTGAAATATAATGATCACAAAACCTCCAAGCCTCATATAACTTATACCGCAATGTCATTATTTTGGCTTCATACTTATTGTTCACCTTGGCATGGCTGCTTCAAATATGTGTCATTTCTTAATGAGCTTCTTTATCTTATGACGGGTGAAAGCAAAATCATGGGACGTTGTCTCCAATTGAAAGATTAACCTCACAAATTCGTTCATACTAATAAGTACAACTTATCAGGACCATATCAGCCAATCAAATGACTTTGCATATCTCAGACATAGACGAATTGAAGAGGGGAAAAGATTTATTGCTTCGTAATGATTTGAACCCAAGGATTTAGGATCCTTATTGTCTTACTGCTCTTGCTTCCTTACTAGGGCCTTGGTGAAGGTATTAACCCCCACATCAGGGATGTTCATTATGCCAAACACTAACCTTTGATACTCTCCATCTACCTCAGTAAGAAACATTTGAATCCTCATTTAGGTTTTACCTCGAGGAAGTCCTTAGGACTAGAAGTGACCCCAAGCAAGAACAAAAGGAACATCTCCAGTCAACCTTGGTTGAGGCCTTGAGGAAATGTAGAAAAAAATAGACTCCACTAGTAGCCTAAATTTGTCATAGCTTACTACTCCTCGAGGTCTCCATGGACAGTCCATTAGACCACCTTGCCAAATTTGTGGCAAAACAAGTCACTCGACACTTGACTGCTATTATAGAATGGACTAATGGCAGCCATGGTAGTACAAACCAATGCCCTCGTTGACCCATGGCTCCTCCACAGTGGTGCAAATTAGCACATCACCAAGGATTTCGTAAATCTGACCCTGCAAGAACCATGTGCAGGGAATGACACCGTTGTAGTAGGAAATGGCACAGGTTTGTCAAGAATATCACTTAAGAGGAAATAACAATGAACAATTGACAAGAGAACAAGAGAGGAACAAGATTATCTAAAATATGTAAGTAAATGGAATTGGAATACGGATAAAAAGATACCAAAGCTTTGGGTTTCCATTGATTAGATTCAACACTTTGGTTCATGTTTTAACTTAATCATTACTCAATTAGGAAGTATACCACCAAATCTCTAATTGGAAGATATAAAAATACAAAACCCCAAATATCTCAAAATCAAGTCTAAGGTTAAATCCTCCCTTTTTCAAACCATGAATTCCATCTCTGAAAAACCAAATCAGATGACATTATGTTAGAAAGTAACTATAATGTAGCAAAAAATTATGTTCATAATATGAAAAACTTCTCTATTGAGTTACCAAATAAATCCATAAACCTATAACTAAACATCATAGCAAGATTTCATTCAATGTCTCAAAGTAAATCAAATCAACCAAATAGAGAAATCAACACAAGATTTGTAAGCAATAAAACTCAAAAGATGAATTGAAATATTACCCAAAGGTTTTCACCAATCAATTTCTACCATAACTTTACCTAGAATTTAGCCAACCATGTTTGTTGACAAACCCAACACTCCATGGAAGACCATCTTCATATTTAAATATTAGGAGAAGAAATCCTTAAGCCTTTCCAGCATAAAATGGCTCACCTTTGTCCTCCTCCATCTCTAGAGTAGAAAACCCTCTTTTTCCTTTTTAAAACCTCTCTTTTTGATGTGTTTTTGCATCTTTTTAATGACAAGTCTATGCACAGAGGCTGAGCACTGGGTTCCCAGCATTGCAGCATGGGGTCCCACCAACATAACTTAAGGTGGGTGCTGCGGCGCTGATTGGTGGGAGCTGCGGCTCATCAAGTCTACTGACTTGGGGAATTTTGATATTTTGGGTGCTATAGCGCCAGTTTTCAAGGCTGCTATGCCTGATTTTCTAACTTGGGTTGTATTTCTTCACTTGTGACCCTGAAATTGAAGCATAAGCATACTTAAAAGTTGAGAATATAGAATGGGAGCCAAGCACAAGAAAACACATCAAATTACTTGTAGATACTGCAACAATGGCATCCTCAAGGGAGCAGCAAGGTAAATTTGGGAACATCATTATGTAACTATGAAGAGTTAATAGTTGAGTCACATAGACAAAGGGCTGCCAAGAAAGCATTGTAACATAAGCATATGAATGGTAAGAGGTAGGAAGGCAGGACTTAGGTGAATTTTACTTAGTTGTACTTTAAAATATTCTCTAACGTTAGGGGTGGAAGTAGGTTAGACGGTCTATCAAGGGCCTATAGTCTGACCTACTGTCAGCATGGCCTATTTAGCAATTTATGTTAGATCAAGACCTTTATATAAGCCTAATTAACTAAATAGATCATACCTCTATACTAAAAGCCTAGTTTGTAGGCTTACAAGCAGGCCTATATTTATATTTATAATATAATATATATATATATATATATATTTTATATTTTTATATTTTTAAAATATATATAATAAAATACTATATGTAGGCCAAAAAAGGGTAGTGGTCTACATTTAGCCTTGAATGCTGAAGCTTATTTTTTGTTTTGTAAGCGAAGACGTATTTTTGGCTTATTTCTTGACAAGCTTAAATAGGTCAATAGGTCCAGTTAGGCTTAGTAGATTTTATAAACAGGCATGGTCAGGCCCATTTTCTGGCCTACAATAAGCCATAAGCTAGGTTTAGGCTGAATCTTTGACATGTAGTCCAGACGTATTTTAGCCAAAGCCTGGCTTGACTTTGCCTATTTCCACTTTTATCTAATGCGAATAAGAGAGAATTCCTTGTTTTATTATATTCTCATGTTCTTAGTTCTTACGTTTTCTGCTTAAATAATCATGTTAGAGTGAGTCTCTAACATAAACTCATTATCTATTGCTTCTCTAACCAAAGTCTAACACCCTTGCATCTTTGTTTTAAGGCAATTTCTTTTTTTGAAAGGGAACAAAGAGGATATCTTCCTAATGGTTAGAAGATCCATTACCCTTTTAATATTAATAATTTTCTATTTTAAGTAATAAAAAGTAAAAAGCCACGCTAAACTTAGCCATGCAAAAAAGAAAAAGAAAAAAAGAGAAAGAGTTGTAGGGGCAGGGTACGTAAAGAGAGTGATAGAAGGTACCTACAATTTGTGGGCTAAAGTAGCTACACTTTCCGACGACACACATTCGTACACAATGCAGTGCGTTTAGCAACCAATTTTACAAAGGATGTTTTCAATTTTAGCATTATTGGAACAATCAAATATACACGCATTATAGCTGTCCGAGAGATAACACCAAGCAAAACACCAAAACTACCCTGACAATACTATTACCTTCAATTATGTCCGATGCTAGAACAAAAAGTTTTAGTGCTAATGTTGTGACTATGGAACTTTTGCTTCATCCTAAAGAGAATTATATGGTCAAAATCAGATATATGCAATCCACATCCGCCACATCAATTGAAATACATTAATAGCATTCTTGCATTTGTTAATAAGAGATGCAATAATTAAACTTCAAAGGACAAAATTCTTTGTTAAAAGAAGTTTCTGTGTTCGGGTTAAGTCCTAATGCAAACATAAAAAATAACAAAGCTACAAATAAAAAGAATCTTTTCCTTAAAGATTTTCTTACGTCAATATTTGTCACAAACAAGTAGTATATTGACTTTTGTTACTAACCATCTTGAAACCATTATACATAAGTTTTATAAATTAGTCCAATTTCTTTTTTTCTTTAAATGGTTCTTTTGTTTTGTTTATAGGTCTAAATATGTCCATCTTATAATGTATAAATATGTCCATTTGGAGTTACACGTGTGCCATCTTATGATCAAAATACAGACATTCATACTAAGACGATGTCTAGATAGTTTTGATGTGTTAAGACACAAACTTAGAATAACATATTATCATACTCTAAGTTTGGAAGGGAGTATTGAAGGTTTAGATATTGAGCTGGCATAAAGTTAAGAGTAGTTATATGAGTCAGCATTAGTTTGTTGCTACACTGTGATTCTATTATAAATTCTTGTACACCACGTGTTTCCTTATTAATCAATCAAGAAAGATTCTCTCCCTTCTTCCTACTTCTCTGTTGGCTAGATTTGTATCAAGAACTAGCATAGGTGGCGAATGAATTAATGATCATAATTTTTATTAAGTGGTGTCATTTTTGTTATCGTAAGTATATACATCATTAAATAAATATAAAAAGTACATCAATATTTTTAACTTGAGCAAGAAGATTATAGGGTATTAAGAGGATTAGAACCATGTTTAATTGAAATTTCATTCCTAATTTCTTCAAATAATGGCACTTTCGTTTTATTTCAACAAAGACATAATACAACTTCAACACTACAAGAAAATGACCCAATAAAGGATCATGATTGTGACTTTCTAGCTCAAAGAGCTATCCTTTTGTCTCCTAAAGTTATAGAATGTGAAAGAATAATAATCCAAGATGGGCTGAATTATGTTTTATAAGAAATTAAAGTTTTTGTAAATTCACTCTTAAGGAGTGATTTTAATTCAAGAAGCTCAAACAACAGTCAAATACACCTAACTATAATGGTTCTACTAAATAATTGAACTGAAAATTTTCTAGCTAAATTCTTCGAGTAATGTCCATCTTGCAGCTTTTGCTTCTATCCCATTAAGTATGACTTGTGACTCTTTATGGTTTATGTACTTTAGAGCATCAAATCGCATGACTTTCAACACCGCAGTTTTCCCTCATTCCTATCCCTTGTCTTCTCCATTTTTTATTTATACTGCCAATAATACACCTTTATTTATCACTCACATTCGTATTGTTCGCATTAATTCTCTTACTCTTTCAAATGTTTTACTTGTCCTAGGCCTATCCATGAATCTTATTTCTATTAGTCAACTATGTGATCAAGGTCTAAGTGTTGAGTTTACTGATTCAAAGTGTATTGTACAAGATCATCAGATGGGGAAATCTTATGGGATAGAATGTAGAGTTGGTCGCCTTTATCGTCTTGATTCTCTTTATTCCTCTACACCATCCCATGTTGCTACCACAACCATTGCATCTCGTTGGCATTGTCACTTAGTTCATCCTCTTTTGAATGTCTCAAGACTTAACATTCTCATGGGTAGTTAGGAACTTTTGATTTAAAACGTTGTCCTCTATGTACGCATTATGTTCTTTGCAAACAGATTGTATTTCCTTTTTCTCTTAGTAATTGAAAAACTTATGCACCTTTTGATTGAGTTCATAATGATGTTTGATCTTCTCATCATCTGACTTTGAGTTGTGCTCAATATGTGTGTTCATTAATGATTTTTCTTGATATACTTAAATTTATGTTATACACAATAAATTTGATGTTTATCAAATATATTTGAACCACTCATATGATTTGTACACATAAACATGTCAAAGTTTTTCAATCTAATTTTGGAGGTGAATATAAGTGTAATTATTTCTTAGAACTTCTGAAGTCTCACATCACCCTCATTTATTGATACCCCTCAATAGAATGGTTCCTTTGAACACAAACATAGACACTTTTATGAGACTATTCATATATTTCTCTACTCATCCCGCCTTCCTAAATCATGTTAGGGAGAAGGTACTATGTTGAACAAGTCTCCCATGAAGTGCTTTTTGTTTAGGTTCCATCTTACTCCCATCTTTGTACTTTTGGGTGCACCAATTTTGTATCACTTCCTATGATCAAGCATTCCAAGTTATTTGCAAAATCTACCATTTGTATTGTTGTTGGATATGGTTTTTCACAAAAGGTTATCGATGTTATGATTCAGAAACCAAATGCATTCGCATATCTTGCAATGTTTTATTTTGGGAATTTATCACTTTTCTATATCTTCCCTACATTTAACCTCCACCTTAGGTAAGTCTCACTTATCCTTTTTTGCCTGACACCCATTCTCCTACAGCTCCTTTTGTCTTACTAACTCCACCACCTACTCTTGTTCAATCCTTAGATGAGGATTCTGTACCCGTTACCCTACTTGTTGTCATACAAGTTGTTCTCATTTTAATGATTATTATTATTTGCTACTCATGTTATTGAGCTCCATGAGCCTTAAAGCTAATGGGAACCTGATATAGATCCTTAATGGCAAAAGCAATGTAAGTAGAGTTGCAAGCTTTAGAGTGAAATCAAACATGGGAACATACTACTTTACCTTCTGGAAAGACTATTGTTCTTTGCAGTTAGATTTACAAAATTAAGACTTATGTTAATTTCTCGATTGAACAATGTAAAGCTCGTTTTGTTACCAAAGCCAACACTCAGGAATATGGACTTGATTATGAGATAATTTTGCTCCAGTTACTCACATGACCATTGTTCGCACACTAATTTCCATTGCCTCTTTTATAGATTGGCATTTACTTCAAATTGATGAAAAAAATGCCTTCTATAATAGTGATATTTGCCAAGAAGTTTACATGAATCCCCCTCCTGGCTTATCTCATTCATCTGGACAATTTTGTCGTTTGCAGCATGAATTATATTCCTCCACTATTCAAAGTTTTGATTTCTATTAAAGTGCTAGTGATTTTTCCCTATTCATTCAAGACAACTCTACTGGTCATGTATTTCTGTTACTTTATGTAGATGACATAATTTTGACTAGGAGTGACAGAAAATTTTAGCAACAAAGAATTTCAAGGATTTTAGCAACATAAAATTTTTTATCCAAAACTTTTGAAAAGAAAGATCTTGGTAGTTTATCTTACTCTCTTGATATTGATGTAGGTCATACCGAACACGGATATTGTTGAGAAACATGCTCCATAATGAAAAATTAGTTTTAAATTAATTTATCTTCAATTTGATGAAGCAACACATTTTTGTGAAACATAATATCAAAATCTAAGCAACTTGGTTTTATCCATTTTGAGTAAAGAAGCTGTCAAGTTCAAGGAACTTTTATTTATTTTGTACTTTGCTCCATGAGCTGACTGTACGTTATAAAAGTATATTTCTAGAGTTCTCAACTTTGCACTATTTTAATGATGTCAAAAGGAACTTCTCCTCATAGATATTCAGTAATACATGCTTTAGGAAAGGTTTACTTGTTAAATGCATTGTTTCATATTAGAATGCTTGGCAAGTATCAATGTCTGCTGCTTCATAAAAAGACCATGGAAGTTTTGTAGAACCAGCCACCTTGCTGAATATGCAAATGAACTAAGAGCAAGCAAAACAACTAAAACTTCAAAGAAGAATACAACAAGCCATTAAAGCTTCAAAGAAGAATACAAGAAGCTATTAAAATTCCAAAGATGGAGGTTGGAAGTGGTTGATCAGCCATGAAAGAATTCAGTGTAGTCCCAACGGCTATAACTATCTATTACAAATGCAAGAACTTTGAAGCATTGAAGAGTAAGAACCTAAGCATTCAAGAAGGCTGAAATATTCCATTTTGTTCTCTTCAATCATTTGATCTTATCATTGGCTCATTTACTTCTAAAGAAATTTGTTGTGAGAATAGGTCTTTGTGAGCATTTATTCCACTATTCCCTAGTTAGAAGTTTAGTTAGATTCTTAGGAGAAAAATCTAACACTTAAGGGTTATAAAAACATGGGATAACTTTCCTTGGGATAGGTTAATAAAGGTTGTGAGTGTCTTCCCTATTAGGAGAAGTTTGGTCGGGTTCTTGAAAGAAAATCTTAACATAGGTTTGTAAAAGCTATGAGTGCTTCCTTGGGATTAGGTTTGTAAAAGCTGGTATGCCTCCCTGCTGTATTATGATCACCTTAATTTATAAAATTATCTTGCTATGTGCTTTAGGAAAGGACATATGATTCAGTCTTTATATGTGAACCTCTATAGATCATGGCGTTCTCTTTCCTCCCTTATCTCTTTGATTTTAGCACAGCTTCATTTACCTTTTGTTGAGTTTGTTTTGAAGAATATATTTTCTATTATACTTTCGCTGTGTTTAAGCAAGCACCTTTGGTTTTTTGAAAATGAGCAAGAATGTTTTTCAAATATGTTTTATAAACTCTCAAGTTTGCATTAAAGTATTTTTGAAAACAAGCAACCACCTTAGTTTGAGGTTACTCATTGTGCAAAAATTTTGCTTTGGTTGAAAAAGTACATAAATTTCCTTCACCCAATTTAAACCCCCTTTCTTGTGTGCTAAACTCATTTGGACTAACAAATATGTTCATTCACAAATCTAGTATGCCAATGATATTCTATATATACCATAGTTATATTATAGAAAGGTTGTTGATGCTCTGATTTCAACCAATCTCAAATTGTCCCTTAGTGATGAGATTTCTCTACAAAAGTCCACTATCTATCATTAACTTGTGGGCATGCTTTCATATTTAACTATTACTTGACCTAACATTGCTCTTGTTGTTCACATTGTTTCTCACTTTATAGTTGCTCCTTGTATATATCACTATTATATTGTTCTTCGAATTGTGAGATAATATTCGTGGCACTCCTCGATGTGGTCTCTTGCTCTCATCTAGTATCTCTCCAACTCTTCGTGCCTACTCTAATGCTGATTAGGTTAGAATGTTACTAATTGCAAATCGACCATTGGTTTTCTTGTTTTTCTTGTTTTTCTTGATGACTTTCTCCTTGATAGATCTAGTTTTAAGACTACATGGTATTAGAGCAGGCATGGATTAAAAAAAATCATAGCATGGAAGAAAACGCAGCAAAATAAATAACCACATATAGCATACACGATTGATTGAATTGAGAAGGGATAGAATTATACATTTGAAGCCATAGGGAATAATGAAAACTTCTCCACCAACCGTATTGACCACTTATTCTTTGTGAATTGTTTCAATCCAAGGAACCTACTATGAAATGGGTTAGAAGAATAAAAGAATAATTATATGATGATTTTCTAGTGATTCTCAATTTGATGGCCTAATGGAAAGCTCTCTAATTTCTTATGCCTCCAATGATGAAATTCTTTGTTATAATAACCTAGCCCTGGTCTTTTAGATGGTGTAAAAAACTATCAACCATGGAGGAGGTTATGTTGACGCCACCCTATTATTTTATTTAGATAAAATTTTATCTAATATATTATATCAAATAATAATCCTACTATTTATTTGATATTTAATTATTTCATTTAAGAATGAATAAAATAACTTGGAGCATTCCCATTGGTCAATAATTAGTGTGCTTGAATTAAAATTCTAATAATGGAATTTTATTCTGTATCTACCTCCTTTAGCACATAGTCTTCAACTGTATGTAGGACTCTTTAGGAATCATAACATTTTACAATCCTCATCCTATCATGCTTCGACGTTAGCCTCTGAGGATAATTCACATTGATCAAATCAAATTTGAACTCCAAACAGGGTTGGGCGTGATATCGGTTGACTTGTTTCAACCAAGACAATGGTTGTCTTATTTAGAAAACACTTGTCTTAATTAAGACATCCCTTATCTTAAAATACCTTTATCTAATTAAGACAACTATTATCTTAATCAAGACAAGTAATGTAAGAATTCTTCTTGTCTTTTTAAGACAACCTTTGTCTTAATCTAGACAAGTAATTCTTACACTATCAAGCCCACTTAAGACAAATTTTGTGCTAAAGAAATGTTGTCCAAAAATGAGACAAATTTTGTCTCTTCTAAGACATACAAAAATGTTGTCCAAAAGCAAGTGCATAGGTGTAAGTTCAAGTTCATAGTAACAGTATTAACTTAAACTTGATTTCTCACTTTATTCCTATTCATATAACAATGTCAATCCTTAACTCATCCTCTTCAATGGCTTGAGATTCACCATAACCTTTCTACAAATGTATCTTGGTTCATTTTGAATCTAGGTATCTTAATAACCAGAATATGTAAACCTAACATAAATAAATTATTTAATTATAAAATGTATTCGCAACATGTCAACTATTACATGATTTAGGAATGAACTTGCTTTCCAGAGCATAATATTCCTAACAATCTCCCACCTGCCCTAAAGCAAGTATGACATGTCCCTAACTGCTAGTTCTTATAGGTGAACCTTGAAGCTCTTCTGTAAAAGTGTCTTTGTAAATAGATTAGCTAGATTCATCTTAGTCGCTATTTTGGCAATGACCACCTCCCCACGCTATACGATCTCTTGTATGAGATAATTCTTTCTCTCAATGTGTTTAGCTGCTTTGCGATTCTATAGTTCTTTTGAATTAGCCACAACTCCACAGTTATCACAGTAGAGAGTGATAGGCTTATCCTCATTTGGGACCACCTCAAGATCCATAAAGAACTTATGTAGGCAAACAACATCCTTTGTAGTTTCATAAGCTGCAACACATCCAGCTTTCAAGGTGGAGTCAACAATGCAAGATTGTTTCACACTCCTCCAAACTATGACTACACCACCCAGAGTGAAAACTAAGCTTGATGTTGATTTCCTAAAATCGACATCAAACTAGACACTCAATCAGTGTAACTGATTAGAACTAAGTTACTTTTAGAATATACCAGCATGAAGTTTTTGCTATTGTGAAGATACTTAAATATACAATCGACTGCAGTCTTGTGCTCTATGCTAGTGTTTGACTAAAACCTGCTAACAAATCCAACTGCAAAGCAGATGTCTAGTGTAGTGCAAAGCATGGCATACATGAGACTTCTTATAGCTAATGCATAAAGAATTCATCTCATTTGCTAAACTTTCTAAGGAGACTAGGTGATTGCTCCTTAGAAAGCTATATTCCATGCTTAGAGGGTGCGAAACCTCTCTTGGAATCCTACAAGCTAAACTTTGTCAAAATTTTGTCAATATAGGTTACTTGAGATAAAGCTATCATCTTGCTCTTCTAATATCCTATAAATTGGATCTCAAGAACATAGCTAGCTTCCCCTAAATCCTTTACTTCAAATTGTTGATTCAATCATCCTTTTACTATTGATAACATTCCTACATCATTCCCAATGAGTAGAATGTCATCAACATAGAGTACCAGGAATATAACCTTATTGTCTTGTATCCTTTTATAAACACAGGGTTCATATGCATTTTGTAGGAATCCATAAGATTTGACAACAATGTCAAATATTATATTCCAAGACTTGAAGGCTTACTTAAGTCCATAAATGGACCTATGCAATTTGTACACTTTATGCTGTTAGCTCTTTTCAATGAAACCATCTGGTTAAGTCATATAAATGTGCTCTTTAAGATCTCTATTTAAAAATGTGGTATTGACATACACTTCCCATATCTCATAATCAAGATGTGCAACTATGGATAATAGGATCTGATGTATTTGATCATATCAACTGGCAAGAAGATTTCTTCATAGTTGATACCTTCCTTCTTGGTATAACCCTTAACCACCAGCCTAGCCTTAAAGGTCACAACCTTTCCATCAACTCCTCTCTTTTTCTTACAGATTCACTTGTACCCGATGGGTTTCATCCCTTTAGGTGCATTTACAAGAGTCTAAACTTTGTTGGAATACATAGATTCCAACTTTGATTTCATTGACTTTTGCCAATGTTTAGCATCAACATCACTGATGGTGTCCTCATATGTAATGGGGTCAGATTCATGTTCAGTTAAGAAAGATACTGTCACAACGTGACGGCCGATGAAAAGCCATTATTTTATGACTTTGGGCGCGTAAGGAAAAACGTATAGAAAAATGGAGTCACTACTAATTAATTAGAAGGACAATTGTGATACTTAAAAAAAGAAAGGAAAACTAGCCCTCGGGACTAGAGGAAATGTTTGGGAGTCTAATTACGTGTGAGGAAGGTGTTAGGCACCCCACGACATCCATCCTTAAGGATGTTTATCCTAAATTGTTTATGCTAAAAAATTTTAATATATCTTAATTACCCAAATTTTATTAATGTAATGCTAAAAGATAAAGAAAGAAGGAATCAGACATACCCTACCGAGTAAGTGCCTACGTACCCCAAAAGGGATAAAGGTCAACGTAGTTCGGAATATTTGAATAAGTTGATTAGGTGAGATGTATGATCTCTAACCTAAGAATGTTAGGACATTAGGAGAAAATAAAATTCCAATTAAAGCCTGGATAGAGGATTGAAACATTGGAAAGAATATACCTCCACTAAATGCCCAAGAAAATTGAGACTTTAGGAAAATAAAATTCTACTGAAAGCCCAAGGAAGTTAAGCCATTGGGAAGTATATAACTCCACTGAATGACTACGAAGATTAGGACTTTGGAGAAGATAAACTTCTATTGAAAGTCTTTTAAACATTCAAAAATGAAATGAAGATGATGGGAATTTATTATTCCTAGTCAAATTTTACTTTTTCCCAAATTTGGTGACAAAACTGAAATTTCTGAAACTATAGGAGTAAGAATGAAAATACTGAAAATATTAGGATTTAAATAGAATTCATCAAAGTATAGGGGTCAAACTGAATTTTTGAAAGTATTGGGATCAAAATAGAATTTTTGAAAGCGTTGGGGTCAAAATAGAATTTTTGAAAGTATAGGTGCAAAAATGGAATTTTTTGAAGATATTAGGATCAAAATAGAATTTTTGAAAATATTGGCATCAAAATTGAAAGTCTCAATTCGTTTCTGATAAAAAATAATTGATAAAAATATCGGAATCCTATTAAAAATATTTGATAGGGCCATTGGAGCTCTTTAGAAAGAATTGGGCCTTGGACCCCCTTTTTTCTGAAATTATCCAATTGGGCCTTTAGAACCCAATCCCATTTTCACTTAGAATTTGTCTTAATTTCATGGGCTTCTTTTAAAAGTCATTCACCCACACTTCATTTTTATTTATTTGTTGGGTGGTTCTAAGCTTTGGACCCATGTTCACCACCCCACCCTGGTATTGGATGAAACCCCCTTTTTTGTTAGATAAGTATCAAAATATTATATGGGACCCATGTTAAAATCAAATTACCTAACAGTACCCTTTATAATGGAGTAAATCCCAAAATGCATACCTCACCCTTGATTTATCAATTTCTCAGAGTTCCCTATTCACAACATAGAAATTCCGCATACCATATGAGCTTAATCTATTTCTGCCAAGGATTAAATAACATGTAAGTTAGCCAACACCCATATTAGCATAGTATTTCTTTTAGAACAACATGGCTCACAGAACTATCATCTAACAGTTGCATATACCACGGAGTATTAGAGAATCCATAAACAAGTTACTTAATAGTAAAAGATGGATTCTTAATGTAGACCAAAGTGATTTTCACTAAACTGTGCAGGTTTTATCTTGAAATTGTGTCCCAGTTCTTTAGGAGTCAATATGGAAGATTTAAAACAAATCAAGGAGTCCAGATTTTCCCCAAGAAACACAATGTTTAAGTAAGAATTTGCCTGAAATAACTATGACAGGACCAAATTGACTATTAACCAAAGCAAAATCACTCAAGGTGTCCAGCATACTAAAGTGATAGTGAATTGAAGACCAAAAAAACTCGAGATTTCCACGAAACCAATTTTAACTCATAAATAATTCCCTAAAAATTTCCTGGGAAGTGAATATGAAAGTCTCAGTGTTCAATAAATATATATAAAAAAGCTCAGGTGTACAGAGCAAGGTTTAAACCATGAAACTATGAGTATGCCTAGCTAAAACAGAATTTGTTTCAATGTGGATCAAGCTATTCATAGAACCAATAGTACCAAAAGAGTAAAGTAGCAAGCAAACTCACCAAGACACATATTTTCCCATATAATTAAAATATGGCTTTAACAGCACAGTGTCAAGTTAATAGCCAGTGCAAAGTGTGAGGAAGATAACCTTTTTGCAAAACCAATGCCTTACCAAAATTGAATTGGAAGGAGAATTCTAGGAATAAATAACCCATTTCCCAAATTCAGACCAATTATGAGGCACTGTAAATGCTGCACCCCCTAATCCCCATGACAACGGACAACCCATAGATTTATTAGGAAAACATTAGGCACAATCACAAACAGTAATTCTACAAAAGAAAATAGCCTAATATATTTTTGCTGCCATTGAATTAAAGGCATGAAATAGGGGGAAGGGATCCACTACTGAGCTATATTCAGAGCTAACGAATATTGAAACCATAATAATCACAATGCATTAAATCAGACATGGGAAAGGTGTTTGAATTGCTAGACAAATAAATGATAATCCACAAAAGTTTTATGCATCACTGTACTGACATTATGCACTCTTGAAATGTTAAGATTCTATTAGTAAAAGGAATTCAAAAATCAATGCCTTATATGAACTGACGGTAGGCAGAATCACAAACACTAACAATTCACACAAAATCTAAATGGTGCAAACCTTCAATGTGAAACTTTTTGAGTGCACCCTTGTCCCTCACTGATCTTGGCTAGCTATCAATTCCTTCGTCCTCTCTTATTTTTTTAGTTTGTTGATTCTCGGTCTCTCTATTTTCATCTCTATTCAAAAGAAATCCCTAACATTTCGTCTCCTCTTCATTTCATCTTTATAGACACCAATAGGAGTGAAATCTGGGGGAATTGGGTGTTATCGCAGGGTTGTGGGTGGAGTAATACTGAGGGGTGGGAGACATTTGCTTACCGGGTTGTGGCTGGCAGAGATGCGGGGACCACCATATGGAGAGGGATAGAGGTAAAGGAGCACAAGGGTAAAAGGGCGTGCAGAGATGAAGAGGGAACCAAAATTGATTTCCCGAGTGTGCAAAGATGAAGAGGGAATGAAGCATGGAAGGGGGAAAGCAGATGAGCAGAGGATGCTAAGAATGGAGGGACAGAGACCCTGAGTGTAGAGCTATGGCTTCGTAGAGGAAGAAACAAATTGGAGGGAAATGGGGAGTTGGGGTGCGGTTAGGCCAGAGAATGATTTGGAAATTTAGAGTTTACAATTGTTTTTGGGTTTCAGGGGGTTATTCGGGTTATGGGTATTAGGCTAGATGGGTTGGTGGTGTTAGGCTGGACCTTCTTTTTTGTTGAGGGTTCATTGGGTTGCTAAAAAAAATGGCCTTTGGGCTATTTATTTTTTTGTTTATTCTAATTTCCTTCTTCTTTTATTATTTTATTTTTTTCTGCCATTTTGTGATTTCTTTTCACTTTCCTATCTATTTATAATTTTATTTTTTTATTTTTTTTATTATTTTTTTTTCAAAAAAGATAAGTTTATTAATCTCAAAATTTTTAGGGATACTTGGACAAAATCTGATATTTACAGTTGCCCCTCTTTACTTGTTTCTTGATGGGGTAAAGATGAATGATCAATGATTTTTTAGATTTTCCTGTGAAGAACAAGTAAAGAACAAACATAGATTTTGTCCATAAGCTTGTTGAATTGGCAAGGGATGCCTCGCTTAAGGTCATAAGGGATTGTGAATCACATAATATTTCTATCTTACTAGACAATCCAAAAATTGGTATGAAAGAATTGACATACGCAATAAATTGAAGGAAGCCGGTATGGAAGAATTGATGTGTGCAATAAATTGAAGGAAGCCAGTAAGAAAGAATTGACGTACGCATTAAATTGAAGGGAACCAGTACGAAAGAATCGATGTATACAGTAAATTGCAAGGAACCATTATGGAAGAATCGACGTACATAGTAAATTAAAATGAATCGGTATATAAGAATCGATGCACGCAATAAATTGAAAGGGACTAGTACAGAAGGATGGATGTACACAATAAATTGAAATGAATCAGTACGGAAGAATCGACTCACGCAATAAATTGGAAGGAACCAGCATGGAAGAATTGACGTGCACAGTAAATTACAAGGAACTAGTATGGAAGAATCGACGTACATAGTAAATTGAAGTGAATCGATATGGAATAGTTGATGCACCTAATAAATTGAAAGGGACTGGTACGAAAGGATCAATGTACACAATAAATTGAAAAGAATTGGTACGGAAGAATTTACGCACACAATAAATTGAAAGAAACTGGTATGGAAGAATCAACGTACACAGTAAATTGTAAGGAACCAGTACGAAAGAATCAACGTGCATAGTAAATTGAAATGAATCGGTACAAAAGGATTGGCACACACAATAAATTAAAAGGGACCGGTATAGAAGGATCGACGTACACAGTAAATTGAAAGGGGCTGGTATGGAAGGATCGACGTACGTAGTAAATTGAAAGGAATTGATATAAAAGAATCGACGTACACAATAAATTAAAAGGAAATGGTATGGAAAAATCAACATACACAGTAAATTGTAAGGAACCAGAATAGAAGAATCGACGTACATAGGAAATTGAAATGAATCGGTATGGAAGGATCGACACACGTAATAAATTGAAAGGGACTAGTATGAAAGGATCGACATACACGATAAACTGAAAGGAATCAGTATGAAAGAATCAATGTATATAGTAAATTGAAAGAAACTGGTATGGAATAATCAACGTACGCAGTAAATTGAAGGGAACCGATATGGAAGAATTGACGTACACAGTAAATTGCAAAGAACTAGTACGGAAGAATCAACGTACATAGTAAATTGAAAGGAATCGATATAGAAGAGTCAACATACACAGTAAATTGTAAGGAACCTGGTACGGAAGAATCAACGTACGTAGTGAATTGAAAGAAAATAATATGAAAGAATTGACGTATGCAATGAATTAAACACCATCCAACCTTAAGACTGATGATGACTAAACTAGGTATCACCCAAAAAGAATGGTAAGGCGCAAGCGTAGCTTACCTGTGCTACACTTAATTCAAAAGATGCCTAATAAATATAATGATAATGCAATAAAGATAGTATGGGATGGTCACCTCCCTGAAATAAAATTTTCAAAAATATGCATTGTAATCGCAAGAAATGTCTGCCAAGTGTGTTCTCTTTTTGTCACTCTCTTATATCTTTATGGAATTTCATTGAGCCAATCAAAAGCATTTATTCTGGGTTCCTAGGTACTACAATCTCATAATTAGAACCTATTCATTTGGAGAAGGTTTTAGGGTCAAACTAAACCAACTCAAGGTATCCCCATTATTTTTGTGAGGCATAATCGATCACACCAAAGTATGCTAGAGTAATATAAAGTTTAAGTATTTAAATTCAAATATTATCCAAAGAAATAGGTGATTAAGATAGAAGTCGATTAAATAAACATAACTTCTTTTATTTGAACAAAGTTTGTCAATCAAAAAGGTCTTGAATAGAAATTCCTCTATCGTTGATGACTTAACGTCCAAAGAACAAAAAGGAAGTATTTAATCAAAATGTGACCGTAAGTATTGAATTTCCTAGAGCTTTCACATAAACAAGAAAACAATGACAAAGGAATTTCATCTCAACTACATTCCTCAATGTCCATCGACTCTCAATTCTCAAATTGAAATCGATACGTATTTTTTGATTTCTTTAAAGAAATTGGTACCGATGCCAACAACCATTCTACAAAATTTCCTTAGTTTCAATGATCACCTAATTCCCCCAATTTTAACTCGTAGGTTCTCATTGATTCGAATATCACATTTACCACTTAAGCTGCCCTTTTGGGTTTTCAATTTAGGGGTTTTTCTCTTCTTCTTTTTTTGCACCTAACTTTTACCTATGCTGCCTTCTCAGGTTTTCAACCTAACAGTGATTTTTGGTTAATTGATAATTCTTTTAGGCATAATAGCGTTTAACTACATCAGAATTGATTGGCTTGGCCAATTTCGACTATTCCATGTCGGTGAGGATTAAGGCTCAACCCAAAAAAGCTTGCTTGATGATATATGGTCCTCATATGTAGGAGCCCATTTTCCCCTAACGTCTTCTTGATTAGGGAGTATTTTTTGAAGTACTAAATTCTGAGTTTGGAATTCTTGTGGCTGTGCTTTTTTGTTGAAAGCTCAAGCCATCATTTTTTGGTATAATTGTCCCTAACATATTGCAGACAATCATTTTTCCTCGATCAGATTCAACTGCTCAAATTGAGTTTCAGCCCACTTGGCTTCTTCAAGCTGTGCTTCCATAAGTACCCTTAAAGATGGGATTTATACTTTAATAGGCGTCATCGCCTCCATCCCATATACCAATGAATACGGTGTTGCCCCAGTTGATGATCACTGCAAGTATAGTATGTGTAGAGTGCATATGGCAACTTTCCATGCCAATCCTTGTAATTGACCACCATTTTTTCCAATATTTTCTTGAGATTCCTGTTGGCTGCTTCTACTACCCCATTCATTTACGGTCTGTACGGCGCTGAATTGTTGTGTTTAATCTTGAATTGTTCACACAG
Organism: Ceratonia siliqua; assembly: GCA_034509205.1. Classification (NCBI taxonomy): domain Eukaryota; kingdom Viridiplantae; phylum Streptophyta; class Magnoliopsida; order Fabales; family Fabaceae; genus Ceratonia; species Ceratonia siliqua. The sequence continues at coordinate 1,569,198 of JASKGM010000010.1, read as the reverse complement.
CCTTTTGACTTTAGAGTCATTCAGATTGGGTGCATTTTTGGTGATTATTCTCTTTGGCACTCCATACCAACATATGATATTAAGCTTGATAAATTTCATAAACACTTTCTGAGTGATCGTGACATAAGATGCTGCTTCGACCCATTTAGTAAAATAGTCTATGGCTACTAAAATGAAGCGATGTCTGTTGGATGCTTAGGATTGATAGGTCCAATCACATCTAAACCCCAAATGGAGAATGGCCATGGGGCCGTCAAGTTATACAGCAGAATTAATTCGATTTGCATAGACTTGCCACTTGTGGCACCTTCGATAGTAATATATGCAATCTTTCTCCATAATGGTCCAATAGTAACCACACCTTAAAATATGACAGGTCATCATGTGCCCATTAGCAAAGGTCGCACAGGTACCTTCATGTATTTCTGCCATGATTGTTTATACTTCTCTATCATCCACGCAACAAAGTAACATCCAATCATATCCTCTTTTATATAGGATCTCTCTACTCAGAAGGAAATTGACAGCCAATGCCTAATGGTTTTCTTATCATTCTCATCTATACCCTCGGGATATTTTTGAGTTTGGATATAATGTTTGATGTCTGCGTACCATGGTTGTTCCAGCTTTGCTGGACCTGACATTAATGGGTAGGACTTTACTCCCTTGGTCCAAATTGATCATAGAGGCCAACGTTGCCAATGCATCAGTGAACTAATTTTTATCCCTGGTCATATGTGTGAAGGAAATTTGAACTATTTGATCAATTCAGACAAATATTTCTGATACAGTACTAATTTCGCATCCTGTGTATGCAATTCTCCCTTAACTTGGTAAATAATGAAGGCAGAATCACTAAATACTTCTAGCTTCTTCATGTTCATGGCTAGAGCTTCTTGCAGCCTATTAACATAGGCTTCGCATTTGGTGATATTGTTTGTATAATTAAAATTTAATTTTATGGCGATCGAGAACTGCTTTCCTTCCAAGGAATTGATAACAGCTCCAAGTCCATTCCCATATACATTTAATGCCCCATCGAAGTACATTTTCCAATTTCCTTATTTTTCATATTCCTTAGTATTTACAATGTCTTTGTCTGGGAATTCAGAATCTACCAAATGATGTTCACTTACTGGGTTATCTGCCAAATGATCTGCGATGACACTTCCTTTTACCACCTTGGCTATGATGTATTTGATATCATACCCTGATCGTATGGGTTACCACTTGTTGACTCTTCTCGTTAATTGAGGTCTTTCGAAGACATATTTCAACAGGTAAATTTTGGAAACCAATAAGACAGTATAGTAGGCCATATAATAATGAAGTCTCTTAGCAGTCCAAACAAGAGCACAACATGTCTTTTCAATTGAGATATATCAACTTTCACATTCATTAAACTTCTTACTTAAGTAGTAAATTCCCCTTTCCATTCTACTGTTTTCCTTGTGTTGATCAAGCATTGCCCCTATTGATGTTGGGATAATAGAAAGATATAACAGTAAGGGTCTACTTGGAGTAGGCAGCATTAAAACTGGTGGATTTTGCAGGTATGATTTCACTTTGTCAAAAGCTTCTTGGCATTCCTTATTCCATTCTCCAAGGTTGTGCTTTCTCAATAATTTGAACATTGGTTCATAAGTGCGAGTCAAATTGGCAATGAACCTGTATATGTAATTGAGTCTTCTAAGGAAACTCTTAACCTCTTTCTCTATTCGCGGTGAAGGCATGTCTTGAATAACCTTAATTTTGTTAGGGTCGATTTGGATTCCTTTATAGCTCACAATGAAACCCAGCAACTTCCCCGATGAAGCCATAAACATACATTTATTAAGGTTTAAACGAAGCTTATATTTTCTCAATCGTTTGAATAACCTTCTTAGTACTACCACATGACTTTCCTCACCTTTGGATTTGGCTACTATGTCATCCATGTACACTTCTATCTCCTTGTATATTAGATCATGTAATAAAGCTACCATGGCTCTCTAATAAGTAGTTCTTGTGTTTTTTAGGCTAAATGGCATTACTTTATAGCAATAAGTTCCCCATTGGGTGATAAAAGTTGTTTTCTCCTTGTCTGCCTCATCCATGCAAATTTGGTTATACCCTAAATACTCATCCATAAATCAGTATATGAGGTTAATAGTTGTGTTATCTACTAATACATCATTGTGAGGCAGAGGAAAAACATCCTTAGGGCTTACTTCATTCAACTTCCTATATTCAACACACATCCTCACTTTTTCGTCTTTCTTGGGGAAAGGTACTACATTTGCCACCCACTCTGGGTATTGAGCTACTTCAATAAAACTGGCTTCTATCTGTTTTACAACTCTTCTTTAAGTTTTAAGGACAGCTCCGGTCTCATTCTCCTCAACTTTTGCCTCACAGGCATGTAATTAGGGTTTAAAGGAATTTTATGCATTGCTATTTGGGGGCTAAGACCTGGCATGTCTTGGTAAGAGCAAGCAAAGACATCCATGAATTCTTTGAAAAGTGCAACCATTTGATCATTTTCTGGGTTATTCATAAGCTTGAGTTCTTTCTTGTCTTTTTATGGATTTATTATTATGATTTCCTCATTACGGTGACCCATTCCTCTCTCGGATGATTCAATTATCTTGGCAAATCTTTCTATTATTTCATTATCCTTTTCGTCGTAATCATATATATCAATTTCAACATGAGAATTAATTAATGGACGTTGAGTAATTTTGTAAAGGCAAGGATTTTGGGAGGAAATCAATTCCTTATATCATGATAATGAAAACAAATTAAAATATTGACAGGAAGAAAATAAACATTGAATAAAATATGTGACAAAATGAACTGGATATTTTATTTCTTTGGATAATTTAAGTCTGACATTTTAAGCAATGTTTTACAAGACCTTGAACATTAGTCAAGTGAACTGAAAAAGTTCTTTCTTTTTTCTTTTTTCTTTTTTAAACTAAATATTACTCTAGGGTGAATATGTCTGGGATCGGCTTTGCATCCCAATTGTCAAGTGGCTAGCCCTCATGGTCCAGCTTGATCTGACTTGCGCTACCTTCCTCATTGCCTAAGGTATTCACCTCCCTATCTGGCTACATGACATGATACGCTGACATGAAAGTGTTTTGTATATGGGGTATGCCCCTACCGTTCCTCTTCTCAGGCTTGAATTTGTACCCCAAACCTTGGCGGCCAATGTTCTCCATAACCTCAATGGGTGCAGGTATGCCTTGCAGGCTTCGACCTAAACCTTTTCCTAGCTGATACCCATTCTTGGCCATGATCTCTCCCTGGTATTTCTGGATTTGGCAGCCTGCTTGCCTGTAGTTGTCTTCTCGGAGATTTCCAAAGCTTGAAAGGAATTCCCTAAGTCTTGATCAATGGCTTTGACATAAGGGATTGATGGTCGTTTTGAAACTATCACCTCTTCCTAACTCTGGATGATTATGACATTCATTCCTTTGATGAATTTGAGCCTTCAGTTCCATGAAGAAGGCACGGCTCTAGCCACGTGGATCCAAGGTCTCCCTAGTAACAACGTATATGAAGGTTCGATATCCATAACTTGGCATACTACCTAGAAGGTGACATAGCCCTTAACTTCCCTCTTCATGTCATCGAATGCTCGCACCATGAGGTCTCTCGTCTGCATGCTTCCTATATTGAGAAGCAAATGTAGTAGGGAGGAGTATTGCAATATGTTCAATGATGAACAATTATCGACTAACACGTTTGAGACGATACACCCCTCGCATTTTACTGTAATGTGGAGGGCCTTATTAAGATTGCTTCCTGACGCACTTAAATATTCCTTTGAAAAGGCGATCATATTGGACACCCTCACATAATTTACCAAGTCTTCGAATTTCTCTGGGGTGACAGTGGACTTGATTCAACACCTTCTGCAATGCTTTCCTATGAGCCTCAGAACTGAGAATCAGCGATAGGAATGAAATATTGGTCAGCGTTTTGCTGAGCTGTTTTATAATATCATATTCGTTTTTGTTTCATTAGTTTGAGGAACTCGTCCTCCTGGCTAGGATTTGCTCTAGTACCACCGCTACTATTACTTCCTTGCCTTTGTTTTTGGTTTCCAGATTTTCTGTGGCATAGACTCTACCGCTTCAGGTTATGTTTCCCACCACTAAGTGGTTTGTACTAATGTCCTCTTGCTCCAAAGGTAGCTCTGTAACTGTTATAGAATTTTAAATGGTCATTGTTGGGTTGTATACCCAAGGGACCGCTTTGTTACTTTTGTAGGGGAATGAGGACAATGCATTGATTATCATGACTGGTGTTTGTCATGCTATGAGGGTCATAGGTTTAGGGAAGAACCCTTTACTACTAATCACAGCGATGTTTGGTGTTTATTTTTTCCTCGAGAATTGTATGACACCCAAGGTGATCTATCTTTGTAAATCATGTTGGAACGCCTTGCAGTGTTCTATGTTATGCCCCTAGAATGATTGATGATAAACACAATGGGCATTCTGGTCGAGGTACTCTTTGTTTGAATCTATCTCTCTAGGTTTCCCCATATAAAATCCTACTGAACTTAGATTCTCAAAGATTTAGTGCTTGGCCATTTTTATCTCCGACACGTTTCTTTTGAAACCCCATCCTTCTAAGATGATGCCAACTTGACTATTTTCTTGATGATTGGTAAGGGGATTGGTGTTGAAATTGGGGTTTATATAGTTCATCTTCAGGGCCCCGATCTTGATTAGCTTCTTGACTTGTCTTTGAAACTTCTGACAGTTTTCTATCGAGTGTCCTACCACACCGTAGTGGTATATGCATTGTTCATTTGGTTTGTACCACATTGGGTAGGTGGTTGAATTGGTTCAGTAGGTACTGGGCTAATGAATCAGCTGTCAAATAACTTATACAATTCCATGTTGGACATTTGGAAGTCCGGGAATGGTTATGAGTTCTGCTTCCGCTTATTCTGCTGGAAATTATTTCGTCCTTGTACAGGTGTCTACCATTGATTATAGTTGGATTGGTACCCTTAATTCTTATTTTGGTAATAAGGACGAAAGTTGTTCTGGTAATCTTGGTGGTTGTCTTGCACGTAATCGACCTCAGGCTTATTCTTCTTTTGCATGAAGTTTTTCTTCTGATTTGATCCATTAGACTCATTATTTATGACTTGGATCTTTCCATTTCGAATTAACACTTCTATTCTCTCACCTGCCTTAGTGAGATTTGAGAAATCATTAAAGGCACTCCTTGCCATGAGCCCCATGTATGGAGATCCCAATGTTCCCAAAAAATACAAATAGGTTTCAAAATTCGCCATTGGTGATTAGACCTCGGAAGCTAACCTTTTCCATCTTTGAGCATACTCCTTGAAAGTCTTCTTTCCCCATTTTTGCATGACTTAGAGTTATTCCCTAGTCGAGGCCGTATCAAGGTTGAACCGATATTGTTTGAGGAATACGTCAGCTAAATCCTCCCACTATTGATCCTAGAGTGATCTAGCATCATATACCATTGTAAAACGGCACCTATCAAGCTTTTGTGAAAGAAATTTAATAACAACTTTTCATCATTCCCTGCAACCACCATTTCAGTGCAGTACGACCTTAAATGATATTAGGGATTAGTATTCCAATCATTTTTTTTGAACTCAGACACTTTAAAATCTTTCAAAATGGTAAAGTCGGGGGTCAGCCATAATTCCTTAGTGCTGATAGCTCCGAATGCCCCCATTCCCTATATAGCACGTAGTTTCTCTTCAAAGAGGTGAACTTATTTGAAAACTTTTTGTTTCCTTTTAGTTTCTCCCTCCTTTGTAGGAGGAGCAATAGGTAGCTGAATAAATCCAAAAGTGCCATGTGGAGCTACATTCCCCTCACCTGGGGGGAACATGGCTACTGGTGATAGCTGTGGGGTGTTATTAGCTATTCTTGGCATCCTCAACGCCTGTCTAACGTGGAAAGTTTCTTGTTGTGGTGGGGGAGTTTCCCTGCTCCTCATATTTTTCGTCATAAATTCCATGAATTTGGACAATTGATCCTACAACTAATCGATGCAGTCTTCTAACCTTTGGACATTTTCTGTGTTAGACATTTCAATCGTCATAGCGATTGACCTAATACAGATTTGGCAGATAGATTAGGAGTGCTTGGCTGGGCCTTTTCTCAGAGGTGTAATGGTGAGATGACTTCCTATGAAATAACGAAACAACGTGTATCGTCAATGTCTAATTTAAACTTTTATTACCATTAAGGCTTTGCCTTTTTTGTGTTCAAATCATATTTTATGGAAAATATTGGCATTACAAATTCATCCTCGACCATGTTCTTATTAAGAGTATAATACCCTACAATGAAAAACATGGTATACGATATACAAGGATCAATGTCACGTGAATATCGTTTTGAAAGAGATTCAAGTCCTATGTTCTTTTGAAAGTACAATACTTTATAAAGGTAAACATAGTTAGTGAATACCTAGGGAAGTTTTAAATTATCACGTAGGTTTCATTTTGTCGTATCTTTATTTACACCACCTAGGGAATTGTGATAGTTTTAACCCATGCATTTGAGCACGGCATCTTATAAAAGAACAGGGTGAGCAATTCATATGCTTGATTAAACACACAGCGGTGAGCAAAAGATTTGGATTTCATTCATTGGTCTTAAGAGGTGCAATGTTCATGATTCAAATACATTTATCTAATCGATTGATAAGTTCTTTATGCAAGACTAAGAAAGCCAATAAGTTAGGAGATGATCTCGGTACTACCATCGCCTCTGCCCGACAAAACCTTTCAATAAACTTTGGCCGTTTGTCTTGCACTTCTCTTCACGTTTCTAACAAGTATCCAAGAGTCAGGTGGCTATGTCATAGAGCATATGATAATAGTTCCTCCATTCTGCTTTCAAACGTTCTTTTTGATTAAGGTATGCCATGAAATCTGCTGACACTAGCTTAATCATATTAAGAACAATTTGGTTCATATTATTTAGGTGGGCTATCTCTGCTCTTGCACCCACTAAAATTTTTTACAAAATGGTATTAGTTGATTGCTGCCATGCTAATAGATTGTCGGCCTGCTTTAAATTTTTTCTGGCTTGGACCTCATTACCCTCCATGTGCTTGGCATTTTGTCAAGCTTGCTCCAAATCTCGTATCCAGGGTTCTTGATGCTACCGGAGGTTTCCCTTGCCTATTCGAATCATTTTTTCTAACTTTTTTACCCACTGACTTAAAATCTCATTCTCCCAGGTTAAGCTTGAATTTTCTTCTTTAATTATTGCTATACTCGCTTCCAAGGTTTCCACTTTAATCTCGAGCCTTTGTTGTTGCTCGGAAGTAACTGGCAGCTATTGTGCGGGTGTAAGGTCATCTTGTTTTTGGTCTACCCATTCATAATAATCTTAGGTAGCCTCTGTGGTCTTTTTTCTTAATTTTGATTTGCCCATAATTCTCTTATCGTTCTAGGCGTGCCTGATTTTCATGATTAAGCTCTTTTTTTCTTCTTGGTCATAGTAAAAAGAAAACCCCTCGATTATCATCCTGGTCAGCACCTTATATAGAAAAGCCAGTTGTCTGAGTGGCCACTATCGGGGAATAAGAGATGCACCTTGTGACGCCTATTAAAGGCACAAAAGGGAAACTACCACTACTGTATATTCATCTCCATTCCACCATGGTAGTTTCCATAGAATTTCCTCATTTTTGGAATTGCACAACAACTGTTCCCATTCAATCGCATTCTAGTCTTCTATTCTTAATGCGATGAAGAAATCAAATAATCACAAATTTGGCATTCTTGAATTCGGTAGTTTCCCTAGGAGGTGTGAGACCATCCAAATGTACAACAGGGTAGACAACATTTAAGCTTCCCTTCTTGGTGTTCTTTGGAAAATCTGAGATTAAGGAAGGACTCTGCTAGGATAGCAAGTATTGGGCTAATTCCATAATGTTTGACAGCATAATAAATGTTGATGGTGCCTTTACCCACAAAATAGACCGCTGACCATCATTGATAATATCTTTGCCAACAAGGCCCATTGTTTTTCTTTGACCAGCTCTTCTAGATATTTCTCAAGGTATGCTTTGAGGCAACCCATCTGCTAGTCCCCTCTTAGCCATTTTTGACTGAACCTCGGCGATATCAGCTTGCTATAGACTTGTCCGATATGCTACAACCTAAGTAAAAGAGGACTTTGGTAGATTACGATGTGGGCAGATTGATCATTGTACCATATTTTTCTACGGTTGGGGTGACACGAGCTTAAGGCAATGTGAAGCTTCTAAGTGATGGGTCCCAGAATTTTTGCAAAGCAATAAGGGCTGAGGACTGAACTGGTATGTGGGTCAAATTCAGAAATCTCTCATGCTTATTCTCTATCAATTCTTGAAACATCCTAGGTAATGACCTTTATTTTATCCAAAACTGCCATTTGTGCTGATACACCCATTTTTTTCTTAGTCTGACTCATTTTTAATGCCAATCTTTACCTTTTACGTTCAAAAATTTTGATACCAAACCTATAATGGTAAAAAAAAAAAAAAGAGATAATACAAATTTAATTTTATGCATGCTAATGCCAAATGCAAGATCAAACTTAAGGATGAGAGCATGCTCTTTATTGTCCTAATTAAGATATTCTTATTGGTTTAGCTCTACCTAGAAGGTTGCTTCTAGGGTTAATATAATAGTACAGGATTTTGAGGTAGGTCTATGATCCTCATGAGAATGGTCTTTTAGAACAGATTGTTCTTACTAAAATAGTAAGGATCTCAACTCCCTAGTTTGATTGCATAGGTGGACAGAGCCTCCATATAAACCAATCAAGTAAATGAGTTAGCAATCTGAGCGAAGGCTTTCAGGAATACTTGGGGGGAAATCCCATTAGGTATCACTACGCCGCCTTCATTTCTCTTATAGGGTTCCTATAGACATAGGAACAGGGCCCAATAAGTGTGTGCAAAGAAGGTGAATAGTGTACAGTGTGTGATGAGCATGTAGACCTTGGTCCTATAGTTTACCCAAAAGAAACCCCAAAACAAACATAATAAAGCAAGAATTTGTCATCTACCCTAGGGTGTGAACAGATATTTCATTTATTTTCATCTACCCTATGGTTCCAACAATTCATGCCATATGAAAAGCAATTAAACACACACATTTAGAGTTGCAGTAAAATTATGTAGGTACAATATCTAAAGAAGATATTTGTAAGGTGAAGTAAATAATTAAAAATAAAGAAATGGATGGGGTAATAATATATTAAAATCATACAAAGCACTAACAACTCATAATAAGCTTGACTCTCTAACTATCTCAAGTGGAGTCACCAAACTGTCACAACGTGACGGCCGGTGAAAAACCATCATTTTATGACTTTGGACATGTAAAGGAAAACGTAGAGCAAAATGGAGTCACCACCAATTAATTAGAAGGATAATTGGGATCCTTAAAAAAAGATAGGAAAATTGGCCCTTGGAACTAAAGAAAAGGTTCAGGAGTCTAATTACGTGTGAGGAAGGTGTTAAGCACCCCTATGACGTCCATTCTTAAGGATGGTTACCCTAAATTGTTTGTGCTAAAAAATTAATATATTTTAGTTACCCAAATTTATTAATGTAATGATAAAAGATAAAAGAAGGAACTGGACCTCCCTACCGAGTAAGTGTCCATGTACCCCCAAATGGATCAAGGTCAACGTAATACGAAATATTTGAATAAGTTGACTAGGAGAGATATATGATCTATGACCTAAGAATGTTAAGACATTAAAGGAACATAAAATTCTACTTAAACCTTGGAAAGAAGATTGGAACATTGGGAAGAATATACCTCCACTAAATGCTCGAGAAAACTAAGACTTTGGGAAAATAAAATTCCACTAAAAACCCAAGGAAGTTAGGCCATTGGGAAATATATAGCTCCATTGAATGCCTACGGAGATTAGGACTTTGGAGAAGATAAACTTCTACTGAAAGTCTTCAAACATTCAAAAATGAAATGAAGATTATGAGAATTTATTATTCCTAGTCAAATTTTAATTTTTCCCATATTTTGTGACAAAACTAAATTTTTTGAAAGTATAGGGGTAAGAATGAAATTACTGAAAGTATTGGGGTTTAAATAGAATTCCTCAAAGTATAGGGGTCAATCTTGAATTTTTGAAAGTATTAGGATCAAAATAGAATTTTTGAAAGTGATAGGGTCAAAATAGAATTTTTGAAAGTGTTAGGGTTGAAATTGTATTTTTTTGAAGATATTAGGATCAAAATAAAATTTTTGAAAATATTGGCTTCAAAACAGAATGTCTTAATTCATTTATGATAAAAAATAATTGATAAAAATATTGGAATCCTATTAAAAATATTTGATAGGGCCATTGGAGTCCTTCAGAAAGAATTGGGCCTTGAACCCGCTTTTTTCTGAAATTATCCAATTAGGCCTTTGGAACCCAATCCCATTTTCACTTAGAATTTGTCTTAATTTCATGGGCTTCTTTTAAAAGTCATTCACCCACACTTCGTTTTTATTTATTTGTTGGGTGGTTCTAAGCTTTGGACCCATGTTCACCACCCGACCTTGGTATTGGATGAAACCCCATTTTTTGTTAGATAAGTATTAGAATATTAGATGAAACCCATGTTAAAATCAAATTACCTAACAGTACCCTCTACAATGGAGTAAATCCCAAAATGCATATTTCACCCATAATTTATCAATTTCTCAAAGTTCTCCATTAACAACATAGAAATTCTGAATACCATAGGAGCTTAATCTATTTCTGCTAATGATTAAATAATATGCAAGTTGGCCAGCACCCATATTAGCATAGTATTTCTTTTAGAACAACATGACTCACATAACTATTTTCTAATAGTTGTATATCCCCACGGAGGATCAGAGAATCCATAAACAAGTTACTTCATAGTAAAAGATGAATTCTTAACTTAGACTAAAGTGATTTTAACTAAACTTTGCAGGTTTTGTCCTAAAATTGTGTCCCTGTTCTTTAGGAGTCAATATGGAATATTTAAAACAAGTTCAAGAGTCCAAATTTTCCCCAAGAAACACAATGTTCAAGTAAGAATTTGCTTGAAATAACCATGACAAGACCAAATTAACTATTAACCAAACCAGTGTCCAGCATACTAAAGTGACAGTGAATAGAAGCCCAAAAGAACCCAAGATTTCCTTGAAACCAATTTTAACACACATAAAAAATTCCTCAAAAGTTTCCTAGGAACTGAATATGAAAGCCTCAGTGTTTAATAAATATATAAAAAAACCTCAGGTGTACAGAGCAAGGTTAAAACCATGAAACTATGAGTATGCCTAGCTAAAACAAGATTCATTTCAATGTGGCTCAAGCTTTCTTAGAACTAGAAATTAGCAAGCAAACTCACCAAGACACATATTCTCACATATAATTAAAATGTGGCCCCAATAGCATAGTGTCAAGCTAATAGCCAGTGCAAAGTGTGAGGAAGATAACCTCCTTGCAACACCAATGCCTTACCGAAATTGAATTGGATGGAGAATCCAAGAACAGATAACCCATTTCCCAGCTTTAGACCCACCATGAGGCACTGTAAATGCTATGCACCCCCAATCCCCATGACAACGTACAACCCATAGATTTATCAAGAAAACATTGGGCACAATCACAAACAGTAATTGTACAAAAGAAAACAACCTAATGTATTTTTGCTATCATTGAATTGAAGGCATGAAACAAGGGGAAGGCATCCATTACTGAGCTATATTCAAAGCCAGCAAATATTGAAACCATAACAACCACAACGCATTAAATCAAACATAGGAAAGGAGTTCGAATTGCTAGACAAATAAATGATAATCTACAAAAGTTTTCTACGTCACTATACTGACATTATGCACTCTTGAAATGTTGGGATTCTATTAGCAAAAGGAATTTAGAAATCAATGCCTTATATGAACTGATGATAGGCAGAATCACAAACACTAACAATTCACACAAAAATCTAAATGGTGCGAACCTTTGATTTGAAACTTTTTGAATGCACCCTTGCTCTTGCTGATCTTGGCTAGCTCTCGGTTCCTTCGTCCTCTCTGATTTTTCCTATTTGTTGATTCTCGATCTCTCTATTTTCATCTTTATTCGAAAGAAATCCCCAACATTTTGTCTCCTCTCTGTTTCGTCTTTATAGACACTAATAGGCAAGAAATTTGGGGGCATTGACGACTATCGCAGGGGGTGCGGGTGGCATAGTACAAAAGCTTGGGAGATATTTGCTTACCGTGCGGTGGCTGGCAGAGACGCAGGGACCACTATCAGGAGGGGGACAGAGGTAAGGATGTGTAGAGGTAAAAAGGCGTGCAAAGATGAAGAGGGAACAAAAAGTAGTTCCCCGGCTATATAGAGATGAAGAGGGAAAGAAGTATGGGAGAGGGAAAGCAAATGAGTAAAGGATGCTAAGAATGGAGGGATAGAGACCCTGAGAGTAAAGCTAGGGCTCCATAGAGGCAGAGACAAATTAGGGGGAAATGGGGAGTTAGGGTGCGGCTAGGTCAGAGAATGATTTAGCAATTTAGGGTTTACAATTGATTCTGGGTTTCAGGGGGTTATCTGGGTTAGGGTATTGGGCTGGATAGGTTGGTGGTGTTGGGCTGGATGGGTGTTGGGCTGGACCTTCTTTTTTGTTGAGGGTTCATTGGGTTGCCAAAAAAAATGGCCTTTGGGCTCTTTGTTTATTTATTTGTTTGTTTTAATTTCCTTCTTCTTTTATTATTATATTTTCTTATGCCATTTTGTGATTTCTTTTCACTTTCCTATCAATTTATCATTTTATTTTTATTATTTATTTTTGTTATTTATTATTTATTATTTTATTTATTATTATTACTATTATTATTTTTTTAAAGAGAAGTTTATTGATCTCAAAATTTTAAGGGATACCTGGATAAAATCAAGTGTTTACAGATACCATCTGCTCTCTTAGACCCATGTCTATCAGGTTATTTAACAACCCACCCACTATGATAGAGTATCACTGACTTATATTCAACTCTTGAATCTGAGTTTTTTATGTCTTCATCAGAATCAACTTTTGATTCTAACAGACCACTTTGTTCTTCCAAAACAATCTTCTTCCAAGGTTGTGATTTCTCACAATGTTCTCGTCTAAGAAGGTTGCATTTGCACTAACAAATACCTTCTTATCATGGGTTCTATAGAAGTAATACCCCCTTAGTATCCCTATGATATCCTACAAATAAATATACTTTAGTCTTTGGTTTTATCTTTAGCATACTTAGGCTTATATACATATGCCAGAGACCCCTAAGTTGGCAAATGACGTAAAGATGGTTTACGTCCTATCCACAACTCTCTTGGTTTCTTAGACACAACCTTAGATCGAGCAAAATTTAGCAAGTATGATGCTCTCTGTATACAATATCCCTAGAATGATTCTCAAAGAGCAGCATAAGACATCATGGATTTCACTTTTTCTAAAAGAGTCTTATTTCTTCTTTCAGCAACCCCATTTTTTTGAGGTGTTCTAGGTGTTGATAAATTGAAAATAATTTTATTATTAGCCAGATACTATTGAAACTCACTAGACAAGTACTCATCACCTCAATTTGATTGAAGTTGTTTCAATGGTTTGCTTAGCTATTTTTTAGTTTAGCCTTAAATTCAATGAACTTTTCAAAGGAATCACTCTTGTTGGCATTAAATATGCAACACCATATCATGAGTAATCATCTATAAAGGTTATGAAGTAGACATAACCTCCTCTAACTTGTATGTTCATTGGTCCACAAACATCTGTGTGTACTAATTCTAGAACATTCAACATTTTGTTACCTTTTGCTTTAAAATGTGCTTTAATCATTTTACCCTCAATATAAGACTCACAAACCAGGAAAGAACAATTAGCCATTTATGGTAAAGTATCATCATTTACAAGTCTACTAAGTTTGTTTTTTATTAATATGACTAGACACAAATGCCAAAGATAAATTTAATCTAAGCTAGAGTTTTTGACCATTTTTTACTTAGGTGTGTTTGTTTCTACAACATTTATAGTCCAATTTATTGGTTCTTGATTATATAAATTATTCCTTCTAATTCTAGAGAAAATAAAATTTCTATTTACTAAAATGGTGATCCCATCACTAAAAGAAACAAAATATCTAGAATTAATTAAATAGTAAACATAAATCAAATTTCTGCAAATGCCAGGAATGTAATAAACATCTTTTAGAACTAAGGATTTATTATTAGAAAATTACAAAGTAATGGCTCTCATTGCTTGAGCTGAGAAAAAAGTGCCATTTTCCATCCTCATCTGGAATATACTATCTAGGTATTAGTAGAATCATCCATTAAATAGGCTTATAACAAGTTTAGAATACTCATACCTTGCTTATTCTTCATAGAATTGAGGTAGGCTTTGCGATTCCTCTACCAATGTCTTTTAGCACCATAATGGAAACATTTTACCTTGGTGTCCTTTTTTCTAAGCTTTCTTCTTCATGGACTTCTTTTCTGATTCAGCCAATTTCTCTGCATTTTTCCTCATATACAACATTAGCCTTCGGGTTCTTCTTTATTTCAAGAACATCCTATATAGATTGTAGGTCATTCATGAACCCACTAAGGGTATAATCCTTGTTGTGTAATTCATAGTTTAATTTAAACTGTGAAAATTGGGAGTTCAGGCTGTGTATGAACATGGACACTTGAGTGTCCGAATCAATTTCAGTATCATGAAACTCTGCCTCATCAAGGCAAGAGATTACTTCAAGCATGTAATCTCATATTGGCTCCCCTAGCTTCTGCTTTATATTCTTGAAAGCATTGATTTCTCTCAACTTAGTAGATCGAGTCTTTGCATCAAACATCTTATGTAAATGGTACACCATGTCAGCAGCATACTTCATGCATTCATGATGCTATTGCAACACCCTAGTCATAGAGGCCAGCATGTACCACTTAGCCGATGCATTGGCATCATGCCAATTCTTGTGGTACTCGGTTTCCTTTGGGTTAACTAGGGAGTCAAAAGGTTCGATGCTTGTCCATAAAGTACCCATGTTATCATAATTAACCATGATGTTAAGGTTTCTCTTTCACTCAATGTAGTTCTTACCAATCAGTTTGCATTTGTTAGGCATAATGGACAGTGGGTTCATTTCCAAGGGTATGTTTGAAAAATACATTTTTAAGTATAAGCTATAGCTATCAAATGGACTTTGAACAAGCTGCATGCATGAGCATATGAGTTTTATTATTACTTGTTCGGTGATAATTTACCTTCTTGCAATAAGTAATTGACTATGGGCCATGAAGACTTAATGCAAGGTAAACTAAAACCCTTCCACTTAACTATGCTACCTGATATATTCATACTTAGCATAGTTAAGGAGTGCCTTCATTTGACCCATTAATCTATCAATAGAGCTACTATAGGAAGTATATTGATATATTAATGTTGAGTGTTTTAACCAATCATTTCATCACACCATGATGTACCATTAAGTGTGCTTCTATGGGAAGTCACACCCAATGTTCCACCTAGGTGGACTTATCACTTAGGAAGTCTAATCTAGTCATGATCTGAGTGTATGCCCTCCTATGGGGAGTGACATACTTTCCTTGACAATGGACCAATGATTGGAGGTCGTAGATTTTAGGATTACTAGCGTCATCTCCCACTCAATATTTTATTATTACCCTAAGGTGACTTCCAAGTTTTCTAGTATGCATACTTTAGAAAAACTAAGTCATTTATGAACTTTGTTTCCCTTCTAAACTCGTAGTTGGGTCTATTTTAGTAACCCCCTTAATAAGCCTTAGGAAATATTTTTTAATTCCTAAGTTTAATTTTAAGCCTAACCATATCCATACTAAACCTTTTAGTTTGGAGACTTAGGTGTTTAGTTTGATTATTTAGTTATTAGGTGACTTATCTATTTCCTAACTAAACTCTTTAGCTGGAAATTATATACCTTTAACTAATTGATCAATTATGGGCCTAATTAATTCCTTACTAATTTATTTAATTTGGAAAGTTTAAGTCTCATTAGCCTTCCTTTTATTGATGCTAAATTATGCATATACTACGTTTTATCTATTTAAAACTCTTTTAAATTTAAAACATAATGTATGCATGCATGACAACTTGATTGGCACTTACTAGCCAAGATGACATGTTATCACCATATAATATCACATATTATGAATATTTAAATAAAACAAAACTATATTAATGTCCATCCTAGGAATAAGAAAAAGATGCTTATTCTAAAAAGAATTACAATAGTCCACATCTTTATCTTTAAGGCTTGCACTTCCTCTGTCTATGGACCTTATGGGACGCCACTCTCCATCCATATGACTGAAACTCCATGCATTCTCCAAGGTGTTGGTTGAATATCAATGGGGCTCCATAGTGGTGGCCAAAACTCATTACATCAAATTTTTGTAATTTAAAAAATAACAAAAATCCAAGAAGGAAACCCTATTATTTATTTCATATTTTAATATTTCATTTAACAAATAAATAAAATAATTTAGATCTTTCCCATTGGCCAATAATTAGTGTGCTTGAATTAAAATTCTAATAATAAAATTTTTTGTTTTATGTACCTCCTTCACCACTTGTTTCTATTCCGATCAGATATATGAGGCTGTAAAGAATGTATTAGTTCAGTCTTTCCCCCTTGTTTCTATTCCGACCAAATATATGGGAATGGTTTTGTTGTCGTTACATATATGATGTTGTGTAGCATCAATTATGTCATAATTGTCACAAAGTGGAGATTGTTACCTATTTTCCTTTTCGGCAACAATTTTGGAACTGTTGTCATAGATCTAAAAATCATTGGACTTTCCGGACTTCTCACATAAGGGAAGTTAGGAAAATAGTTTTATGCTGGATAGCATAGGGATTAACCCATCAACACCGAGAAATGAATGTTAACTTGTTAAGGATATGTTTTGGTATTATTAATCCTGCCGATCCCCACATGTAGAATGGGGTCCTCATAGTGTCTCACACGAATACACCATGACCTATCCTACCGTGGCCATATTAAATCCAGATTGGGTCCACCTTGTGTCAGTAGTCAAATTGAGACCCCATTAGGGGTGCAACAAGAGACATTAGACAATCTATTAAATTCAACCTTCAAGTTGCAAGAATTGAAATCTAGAGAGCCATGTGGGCTAGCCTAGCTAAGATAAGGGCATCTGGGGTAAACGATCGAACACATAATTAATAAAATGTTGGATTTTTCTTTCAACCAATTAATGAGTATTTAAGCCATTCAAACCTCAAAATCTCTACGCAAAGTAAATAGGGTATGATCGTGTTCATTTAAGAAATATTTAAAATATTTATATTTAATATTTAGTATATAATAATATTCAAAATATTTGATGATATAGATCCAAATTATCAAGAGTATAAAATAATATTATTTTAGATAATATTTCATAATCCATACGTATAATTTTTCAACAATCTTTAATTATAATATTGAATATAAAAAATTTAAATATCATAATATTTAAAATTAAAAAATTAAAAATTACATAATATGAAATCCTCATAACTTTTTTAATGATATAAGATATTACCTAAAATGATTATCTCAAGACATTCTCATATCTTGGATGGCATCAACAAACCTTTTAAATAATAATATAAATAAAAATATCTTAAATGAGTCTTTTATCTAAGATACTAAGATTAGGTGCACCAAAAATATCCCTAAAATATCCATGCGGCAAACTACTTATTAGGAGAAAGTAGCCTCTTGCATTTTGTACTTTCATCTATCTTCATTGGTCGAATTTAGCATAATCAAGGAACGTTAGCTCATCAACTTGACTTTCTTTTCTGAATGTTCTCCGATATTGCGACCAATCCATTTTGGATGCGCTATTCAACTTACAAGACCATGTCGTCAAGACTTAAATTTGAACAATATTCTATACATGTGGGGAATCACAAGGCCTATAGACTTAGTGTCAGTTGGCACTTCTACACCTGTAAACATCACAGTTCTTGAACTTAATTTGGTAAATTTAATTTATAAAAAATAATAAATTAAACTAATCATGCATAAATAAATAAATAAATAAATATGTTAATTATACATTTAATAAAATGTACTAAACTTTGTATCTCTAAGTTGTAATCCCTAACATATTTGTATATATCTATTATATTTGCATGTACTGAGTTTAAAATGAATTTATTTTTAATATCATAAGGATATTCTTTGACTAATTTGGGTAATAACTGAGACTATATTATTTCTTAAGTAATTTTAAAGACGTACCTCACATCAAATTATTCAGCATAGCTCATATTCTTTACACCTTATATATATATATATATATATATATATCCAAGTGTACAATAATTGTTCCCTCTATGATTCATATAGACTATGCTAAATGTTAACTTGCCTAATTTAATCTCCTATGCTACATACTTCTATTGCCCGCGAGCACTAATAGACCTACCTGCTTTGATTGGCAAGGACTAACAAAATCCATTTTATCTTATCTTCATTAGCATAAAAAAGGTTGTCAATTGTACACGAACATGGTCTATTCTCGTTATAGCACAATATTACCTTCCGGCAGTCATAGGCTTTTTGGTGGTTGTTTTGTTCTGTGTTTTTGGTTAAATTACAATTTATTTCGAATAATTTAACCCAAACTTAAATTATCACTTATCATGATGATGAGATATGGGACTACGAAATGACATATGAGAGTAATCTGGCCTGCAGCATACTCTACACGTAATGATTTGGCGTTGATTGGATAGAAGTACGAGAGGTGCACCTGGCAAAACAATTCGAAGGCATGGTGAACCCGAATTGTCACTCGAATATCGTACCTTATCGGTAATGCTTAGAGGCCACGTACAGCACATGATGAAGAAAGGCAGCATCTCTCTCACAGACATGTGCACCACTTGTCATTCTCATCTAGGGGACTCGTGTTCAAGAATGTATATTATTGGAGGAGCATTCTCCTCCGGTCACACTTTTAACTTTTATGGTTATAGGAAAATTTTTAGATTTGTTTTAAAATTTTTTAAATATATTTTTTAATATTTTTTATTTTATAAAATTAATTAATTATATGTTTCTATAATATATTTTTATTAGAATTTTTTGGAATGTTTTTGTATTTTTTTAAAATCTTTTAAGTTACAAATAAATAGAAAAAAGAAAGTAAAAAAATTCAAGAAAAAATTTAAAAACATCTTAAAAAATTTTGAAAAAAAGATATAAGATAAAAAATAGTTAATTAATTTTAAAAAGTAAAAAAAAATTAAAAAAAATATAAAAAAAAATAAAAAAAAATAGGGTGGAATGTAGGATAATATTTCCTATATTACAAGCCTTCACAATAATTACCATACAACTCTATAAAAAAAAATTCATTTTTAATAAAATATAAATACGGGAGCTTGCTAATCTAAGTAAACTCCTCATAATAATATGAAAATTAGTATCTTTTATATTTTTTATAAATTACAAAAATTATTTTTTAAAAGATTCAATAAATATATATTTTTAATTTAAAAAAATAATAAATTAAAAATATTTGAGTCATTTTCTCATAATATAAATTTTGAAAAAAATAATATATATATAAATGGCCTAAATATCTTCACATTTATTATTTTCTTAAAATAAAATAGCTAAAATACTAATATATATGTTGTGTCTTATAATGAGAGAAGTGTGATTTATTAGTTCATAAAAAATATAAAAATTGAAAGAGGGCAAAGTTTAATGCGGCAATATCAAATTGTACTCTCTCCACCATAGCCAAGTTAGTCGAGTCATTAAACAGTGAGATTCCTATCTAGTCAATGGTCTCGTTGTAAATCCACT
This sequence comes from Ceratonia siliqua, assembly GCA_034509205.1. Classification (NCBI taxonomy): domain Eukaryota; kingdom Viridiplantae; phylum Streptophyta; class Magnoliopsida; order Fabales; family Fabaceae; genus Ceratonia; species Ceratonia siliqua. Next base: position 1,549,301 of record JASKGM010000010.1, on the reverse strand, counting down.
GACGATCAATGGGCAATTCGGCCATTTCGTCCTAATTAATTTAGTTTTGGCTCCATTTTCGCCACAGCTTCCCTGACCTCGTATTAAAGGACGATAAACCATCCTGCACAGGGCAAAACCCGTCTCTGTTATTTGGAATTTCAATCTCTCACAACTCACAGGACTACAGTCATGGGAGTTCAATATCCAAGAATCTTATTTCTGATATTGGTGATCTTGCTGATGATTAGCCAGCTCTCGAGTTGCTGTGAGGCCCGCAGATGCATGAGCATAAAAATCAAGCAAACAGATCAAAGCAACTACTCTTTTCACCGGTTCTCGTGGCGTTTCCGTACAAAGACACAACAGGGAACTAGCAGAAATTATCAGCGCCACCCAATTTATGGAGTTTCTTTACGAGATGTTCCAGGGGGCCCAAACCCACTTCATAACTAATATATATATATATATATATATATATATATATCTATCTTGCATTTTTCTTATCAAATTATACAAATTTTTGAGTAAAATGTTCTCGCTTCCGCTAAACCATGTAGAATAGATATATATAGTTCAGGAGAATCATGATCATAGTCTTTGCAAGTGATGAGGTGATCTTCACTCTGGTGGTTCTACTGCTAGTTCCCACACTGGTGTTTGGAGGATAATTGCAAGGGCAAAGGGTTAGAAGCACAAAGGGAGCGATGGTTCTACCGTTCACTCCGATTGTTAAGTTAGCCGGGTTGTTATGGAGGCAAAATAGCAAAGTAACAAGAAGGTGAGAGTGTAGAGATAAGCTTCTTTGTATAGTGGAATCAGGAACACGCATAAAAGACATTGAGGTCTTTTTTTACTGACAAATAGTAGAGTCAATATGTGAGGGATAACAAAATTTTTCAAGAAGTCACCATGTATAATCAAGAAGACTGTAATTTTGTTGGATTGATCAAAAGATAATGAAGCATACACAGACACGTTATCAATAAATAAGGTTTGTTTATGTAAATTTTCGAAGGTAATTACAGTTGAGACATTAGTAATATAGCCTGGGGCTATGGATCTCGCAGGTGCTCACATGTTTCTATATGAGCCCTACATTTTTTAGCTTGTGAAGAGCCCACATTGCTACTGCCCCAACAGCGAGGCGCTAGCATAAAAATCTTTATTTCCAAATAGTTTACTATGATAAGGGAATGCTTTAGCTGGATAGCTAAATAATTATTTTAATTCATTTTTCAATATGAGGTTCATATATATGAATTAAGATGTTTGATATAGGGATTCTTCAAAGTTTTTCAGAAATTATTAGTTGGGAATCTTAATTTCTTATGTTTGGTACAAGGTGGAAAAAAAAATTCTCAACAAATCAGGATTCCTGAGAATACTTTTTGAGCAAATTTTTTATGAAAATTTTCTCATGGATGAGGTGATATTCTATATTCCCAACCCATGGGAAAATTCTGGATAATCCAAATGAACATTTTAGCTTCTCTCAAACCCCTAAACTCCTAAACCCCAAATCCCAAATCCCAGCCCTAAACCCTAAACTTGCAAATTGCAAACTACAAGCCCTAAACCCCAAACCCCCAAAGTCTAAACTGCAAAATCCTAAACTCCAAGCTCCAAACCCCAACCTCGAAACTCCAAATCACAAACCTTAACCCCAAACCCCTACTTTTCTTTAAAATATAAATTTCTTGCAATTTATATATAAGGGTATTTTTGTAAAAATTACTTAGATTCTTAGAAAAATAGCTTATGAACCAATCGTGAAAATGTTTATCATTCCTAAGAATATACAAGACCAACCAAATATAATTTTAAATTCATAGGAATAAAATTCTTAAGAACCATGACTCTTAGGAATCATATTTTCTGGGAGTAAAAAAACTTTTCCTATACCAAACGCCCCTATGTGAATAATGTCTATGTGAAAAAGACAAGTTGAATATGAAGTTTAGCCTTAGCCACCAAAATGCTTTTAGCACTAAGCCTCTTCAATTATATGGTCCCACATTAAATTTTTTTTATTTTAGATCAAAATTTTGAGTCTGTTTTTAAATCTAGTCAGATCTAAATTGTCAATCTCGAACTATAACCAGCCCTAAAACTAAGGGGTCCTATCCAACCTCTTGGTTAAAGTAAGCCTAATCTATTCTCACTCCATAGCTAATTTAAGATATGTAGAAAAATGTTCAAATTCAACTTCATTTGTAATTAATGAGTTTTACAAAATATCTTTGACACAATACAATTCATTATGTAGAACCATCTTACATTCTCATATCCCAAATCCTACCTGCGGCCTTTGGAATCGAACTAGTAACCTCTATATGTAGCTTTCTTGTAAAGCATTCAAAAGAAAGGAGGTGGACGCGGACAAACTCAATGAGTAAACCAAAAATAAAAATAATTCATGACATTGTGCTATGCATGTCATGCCCATGAAAATCTGAATGAAAACTGTAACTGTGGTCATCCAAGTACCAAACATAAAAATATAGCTGTACCATATTCTATAAATTCGCAATTTTACAATACCTGAAATTTTGCAAAATCCTTTAAAAAAATCTCAAATTTCAAATAAAAGTTATAAGTCTTTGGTAACGTTTAATGTATTGTAAATCAAATTCTTAAATGCTTATTTCCTTGGTAGTATATTCTCTTTTCTTGTAAGAGAATTCATGTCAAATGGGGCCTCCTGTCGGGGGTATCATCTCAATGGAACTTATAATCCTCTAGTCTGGAATGTGCATCAAACTATAAATACAAATCTTCCAGCATGTAGGCTGTATATATAAATCTTACAATTGGGGTTGGTTTCTACCTCGAGAATATCAGTCCTTTAAGCCTGAAATGTACCTCAGTTAACAATATACATTCTTCTGCCCGTAGACTGAAGCCAAAGTAAGTCATGAGTTGCTACCAAATTCAAAGTTTCCATCTAGTAAATAAATTGTAACTAAAAACAATTATAATTTTTGTATGCTAAGATTTTGGCTTATAAGTTTGTCTAAGTATCAACATAGAATTAAGTTGCTTTGTATATCCGATTGTTAACTGGAAAGATTGCTTGTTAGTGCTTAAAGCAAAGGAAGTTACAAAATGGAATACAAAGGAACGACGAAGTACATGGAATCAAGGAAAATAGAGGGAAATAGAACGATATTCATAAACTCTGAATGTTTTCCTATTTTGAGGAAGGAAACAAAACCTTCAAGGCATTAGCCAATTGTAACAATTCACATATATGCACGCTTTTTTTTATTATTATTATTATTATTTCTCCAAAGGATGTATTATTAACTGTAAGTGGAAGTCGAGCAAAAGATAATAAACAAAAAGAGACTTTCGTGGGGATATGAGCAACACTTTCATTCAGACTTAAAAGGAGTTCAAAAACAAAATGACTATATATCAGCCTTTACATAGAGAATAAGACAAAGGAAACATACCTTTACAAGTCTGCCTAACAGTACAACATAAAGCTCCAAAAACATGCTACAAGACAAAACACAAAGTACACTACATTTTGACAGAGGCAACCATAACAGAAAGCATTATAGCTAGTTTCATGCAAAAGTCTCAATCATACAGCAAATTCAACACCCCTCCTTGAGAGTTTTGTTGGAAACTCCAAGTAATTCTCTGAATGTTTCAAATTTGCTTTTAGGAAGAGCTTTAGTGAGCATATAAGCAATCTACTCATCAGAATAGCAATGCACCAACTTAATTTTCTTAAGCTTCTCGACTTTGCAAATAGCATGAAACTTAACCAATATGTGCTTGGTCTTCCCATGTTTGACAAGATTTTTAGCAATGACAATTGCTGATTCGTTATCATATTTGATTATTGTTGCTTCCTCCCTTTTCATACCCAGATCTTCAATAATTCTTTTCAACCAAATAGCTTGGTTTACTGCTATGGTTGCAGCTATGTACTCAACTTCTGTAGTGGACTGAGCAACTAATTCTTGCTTCTTAGTGATCCATGAAAACATGCCTGAACCTAGAGAAAAATTATAACTAGTAGTGCTTTTCATGTCATCAACACTACCAGCCCAATCACTATCTACATAATCATTAGAGCTTTATTTTCAATTGGTTTGTACCAAGTTCCAAGTTGTGAAGTGCCTCTCAAGTACCAAAGCACTCTCTTTGCTGCTGCAAAGTGTATCTGAATTGGACACTACATAAACCATGAAAGCAAGCAGCTAGCACTAAACATTAAGTCAGGTTTAAAGGCTGTTAGATATAGTAAGCTTCCAATTAGGCTTCTATAAACAAAAGCATCAGCCTTCTCAGCTCCATCTTCCTTAGAAAGTTTGATATTAGATACCAAGGGTGTTGGGACAGCTTTGCAATTCTACATTCTAAATTTCTTCAAAATGTCTTAAGCATACTTGTGCTGGTTTAGAAAAATTCCTTCCTTGCATTGACATACCTCAAGTCTTAGGAAGTATTTCATCTGTCTTAGTTCAAATATTTCAAAATGGTTTTGCATTTCTTCTTTGAACTTCTGCATTTCGTGCTCATTAAATCATCCACATACAAGGATACAATTAGTGAAGAGACACTAGCTGACTTTATCACATAAAGAGTAGCATTATTTTCACTTTTGTTAAGCCCTTGATTACATAGTCAATTCTGCTGTACCATGTCCTTAGGCTTGCTTCAACCCATACAAGGCTCGTGGAGCTTATACACCTCATCTTCATCTCCTTCTACACTAAACCCTTCAAGTTGAGCTACATAAATTTCTTCTTCTATGTATCCATTCAAGAAGGTTTCTTTGACATATAAGTGACAGATTTTCCAATTGATTTGTGCAGCCAAAGCAATAAGAACTTTAATAGTGTCCATTCTTGCAGCTGAATCAAAGGTATTTGCATAATCAATTATTGGTTGCTAAGAAAAACCTTTAATTACAAGTCTAGCATTGTATTTGGAGACAGAATTGTCAGGGTTCAATTTCACTATTTCACCCACTTTACTCTTTGGTTTCAGGTTTGTGAACTAACTCCCAAGTTCCTTTTTTCTTGATTATAGCCAACTCCTCCCCCATGGCCTTAACCCACTCTTGGAGTTTGCTAGCTTCTTTATAGTTGGTAGGCTCTACATCAGGTATATTGTAGTTTTTATAAATCTTAGAGAGAGATCTAGTTCATTTTACAGCAAATTCTTCATCTTCACCATCTTCTAATCCATCATGTTCATCTTCAAGGATTAATATTATGGGAACCCTCTCAATCTTGGATGTATCCCAGTTATAGTAGGCTTCCTCATCCACCTCCACTTCTCTACTAATGAAAACCTTTCTTGTTTCAATGTTGTAAACTTTATAGCCTTTAGATTTTGAACTATATCCCATCAAAATCCCTTTTTCATATTTTTTCATCAAGTTTGCATCTTTTAACATCTAGTATATGTGAATAACATATGAGCCAAACACTCTTAGATGCTTGATGGAAGGTTTAACTCCAATCCAGACCTTTATAGGTGTCATTTCTTGTATTTCCCTTGTTGGAAGTCTATTTTGAAGATACACTACTGTGTTAATTGTCTCTGCCCAAAAGGACTCTAGCAATTTCTTTTCAAAGAACATGCATTTGGCTATTTCAAAGACTAGTCTATTTCTCCTCTCCACTACTCCCTTTTGCTAGGGTGAGTAACTTACAGTGAGTTGATGCTCAATTCTCACATCATCACAAAATACTTTAAACTCAGAGGAGGTGTACTTCTTTCCATTGCCAGTTCTCAAGGCCTTCACGAGGGAGCTGCTTTCAGCTTCAACAAGTACTTTAAATTTCTTGAAAACTAAAAATACTTCATATATTCACTTAAGGAAGTAAACCCATGCCATTATACTAAAATCATCTATGAAGGGAATGATATATTTACTGCCTTTGAGAGAGGGAGTTTTCATAAGTGTACACATATATAAGTGAACTAATTAGAGCTTCTCACTTGCTCTCCATGTAGATGAACTAGGATAGGTGTTCTATGTTGTTTTCCTAGTTGGCAGCTTTCATAAACCTCATAATACACTTTAATAACAAGCAAACCTCATGATTTCAGGTTATGATGCCCAAATTTCTTATGTCATAGCTTAGAATCTAATTCACAATTAGAGACATTGCAAGTATGCTTAGTGGTTGACTTTAAATTTATAGGAAAGGTTCTTTTTTTTCACCTCAACCTCCATTAGTTCATGTTACTCTAAATCAATAATCATTCACTTTTCATTTCTGAACAGTAATGAGTAGCCATTTTGCATCATTGGCTAACATTAAGTAGGCTTTGATCAAGTTTAGGTATTAATATAACTTTAGAAATAAGTTTAATACCTGAGATAGTGTGTATTGTTTTTGTTCTTTTGCATTGGATTTTTGCCTTCTCTCTATTTTCCATCTTGATTGATCCTTCAAAATTCTCTAGTTTAGTGAATAAGTCTGGTTTGTTAGTCATATGTTGAGTACATCCACTGTCCAAGAACCATGAGTCCTTTTCTTCTAACCTATTTATAGATTTTTCCATGAATAAGAGTTCCTCCTTATCCTTAGTTTTTGTCACATTGGCCTTTTGAGTTTGGGATCCTTCCTAGTCATTTTTTGGCTTCAATCTTCTGTAGTATTTTTCTCTATGACCATTCCTTTTGCAAATCTACATTCGATTAGTGGTGGTGTTTTTCCTTTGAACAAGCATTCATTTTCTTTGTGACTACATCTTTTATAGATTCCACATGTAGGAAATTTTTTTTTTCTTCTTAGAATCTTTTCAACCATCATTTTGATTAGCTCTACTTGTTGTTGCCTTTCCTTTGTGTCTGATGTGAAGTGCACTCTTTGTTGAGTTTTCCTAAGAGATCTCCTTTGCTCTTAAGCTTGAAGAGCATTTACAAGCTCTGTCAAGGTTAGTTTGGAGAGTTCTTTTGACTCTTCAAGTGCTAAGATGACTCAAACCTCTCAAATAGATTCACTAGAATGTTTTTAATAATCATTTTGTATGATTGCTCTTCTCCTACCAACCTTATTTCATTCACCACCTTCATGACCCTTGCTGTAAATTCATTAACAATCTTAGCTTCCTTCATCTTGAAAACTTCAAACTCTCTCTTGAGAGACAAAACCTACATTTGTTGAGTTATTTCATTTCCTTGAAATTCCTCTTTCATCTTGTCACATGCTTGTTTTTCTGTTTCACAAGTTTAAATCCTTGTGAGCATGTCCTCATTTACAGCTAGGTGAAGAATGGTAAGGGCTATTGCTTTCTTAGCAAGCTTTCACTGTGGTTCTTCATCTGAGCAACAGTGGGGTTATTTGGAAGAGGTGTTGGCTCTCTGCTAGTCTCAACCACTTCTTAAAGGTTATAGTCTCTTAAGTGAGCCTTCATTTTTAAAGCTCAAATGACATAATTTTCCTCTGTAGATACATGAGGAGTAAGTAGGGAGAAACTGCTTAAGGCCATCAACTTCTACAATTGACAATGTTTAGCTTGTTGATGGATTGAAGAATAATCTTCTTAGCATAAGTCAATTATGTGATAAAGGGCATAAGGTAATCTTTAAGTTATCAAAATTCATTATTCTTTACACTTATGATGATAACATATTGTTCTCAGGTTTAAGGCAAGAAAATGTATATGTTGTACATTTAGAAGACATTTCTTTAAATTCATTTGATCCACCATTGATGAAAACTGGTAATGGCATAAAAGAATAGGTTATGCCAGCATGCATTTGATTGCCAAACTAGCAAAAAAATCTGGTTGTTGATTTACCAAAAATAAAATTTGAGAAAAACCATATTTGTGAAGCATGTAAAAAAGGAAAACAAACCAAATCTTCCTTTAAAAGGAAAGATCATTTTTCCATTGCAAAACCTTTAGATCTTTTGCATATGGATTTATTTGATCCCATGAGAACTTAAAGCATAGGTGGTAAGAGATATGGTTTAGTCATAGTTGATGTCTCAAGAGATACTTGGGTTTTTTTCCTTGCTCGTAAAGATGAAAGTTTCTATTTGAAACATTTTGTAAAATAGTGCAAAATGAAAAAGGATATCTTATCAAGAGTATTAGAATTGATCCAAGAAGAGAATTGGAAAACAAATCTTTTGAAAACCTTTGTGAAAAGTCTAGGCATTAATCACAACCTTTTTATTCCAATAAGTCCACAACAAAATGGAATTGTGGAAAGGAAAAATTGTACTCTTCTTGATATGTCAAGAAAAATATTTTGTTCCTCAAAAGTTTAGGGCTGAAGCAAATAACATTGCTTGTTATATCTTGAATAGATGCTTGACAAGAGATATCTTATAGAAAACCCCATATAAATTATGGAAAAGAAGAAAACTAAATATTAGCTATTTTCACACTTTTGAATGCAAATGCTTTATTCTCAATAATGATAAAGATAATTTGAGAAACCTTCATGCTATAATAAATGATGAAATATTTCTTGTATACTCCACATCAAGTAAAGCATATAGAATTTACAATAAAAGAATCCTATCAGTTGAAGAAACCATTATTGTTGTTTTTTATGAGACTAACTTTTCTTCTTTGAGCAAGTAGAAGTTAGTGTTATCTATTGAGGAAGAAAAAAAATGATGGTATTACTTTCAAAATGGATGACCTATACTTAAATGAAGGGTCTGAATCTCAAACTAGGAATCCTCAAATGTTGAAACATCTCTATAACAATCATACTAAAGTGCGTGTGCATGATACAATCAATGTTAATGATGATTATGCTATGCTTGATTTGGAAAAGTAAAATCTCCATAAATCTTACAAAGAAAACCACTCACATTTAGGTTGGAGAGAGTCAAACACCATAGGCTTTATGTTTGGAACAACTCTCTACTTTCCGAAGGCATGACCCAAAATCAAAAAGTCTTAATTTAGGTTGTAATGGGGCTAAGGGTAATGGCTAAAAGAAACAACAGAACGGATGTAACAACAGTTATAAAAACTTCATGGAGCAAGAGACATTAATGAAATCTTCAAGGAATATTTTTCAAACTCAAAACAACCAACGAAGAACATAAGCCAAGTATTGTTGCATTGGGTTTTTGCTTCATTCTAATCAACTTTATAACATCCATGAACACAATTGATACTCAAGAGATGATACTTTATTCTCTCTTTTTTCTTTTCTTTTTCTTATATTTTAAGGAATCTTAAGCTATCTATTGCACACCAAAGTTTTTTTTTTTAATGACCCTCAGCTTTTGCTTGGATGAACTTTGTCCATGAAGTAAGTCTCTTCATTGTTAGCTCCAATTCATCTTTAAAACAAGGGTAAGGATAACTACAATGTGGTTGGTGAGGATATGTGGTTATCAAAGAAAAGGTTTATGCGAAGGCTGTAAATGGCTCACTAGGGGGTGTTCTTTTGAGAATTCACAAGGTGATTTAGCCATGGTGGAAAGAATTTTAATACCTTAATCATTTTCAAGTGATACTCGATTAGTTTTTTATTGCTTTAAGAGACCTCGGGGAAATTTCTAGCATTTAACCTTACATGAAGAGCTCAAATAATAATCAAAGTGAGGCTATGAGAATTTTTACTTGTCCTAACATGCAGATTTCTATACTTAATAACATGGCAATTGTGCAAAAGAATTTAAGCATAATTATCATTGAAACATATCAAATAAAAAATAACATCAACATCCTAAGCAATGCTCACAATCCATCAAAGTAATAACATTAAAGCTCAATTCTCATTACGGTTGTTGGAGGGCATCCTAAGACACAAAAACAAAACAAATAAAGCAAAACAAAACTAGCAAAACATAAAAATAAATGGCAAACTAAAAATAGAACAGCAAAAAAAATTGAAACAATAAAACAAAAGCAAAAAAGTAGTCATAGCAACAGAAATAACACATCCTTTCTCCACACTTAATCTTTACATTGTCCTTAATGTAAACTAATGCATCAAAATGAAAAGACTAGATTTAGGGGAAAAGAGAATAACATAGAAATAAAAGGCTTAAAACATAATTGAGAAATAGAAAAATAGAATTAAGAAGAGAAAGAAAGAGAAAATATGATTTTTGGCGTGTTCTCCCTCATTTGGGTTGCCAACCAAGTAAGCTTGGTTTAATGTCCTTAACCTAACTTCCACCCAATTTCATTCATCAAGAGATGTGTAAATCACTTAGATGCCTCATTGTTTCAAAGATGTTGAAGCGTATGACCTCCCCATCAAATTCCATAGTTAAGGTCCCATTATGCACATCTATTTTAACTTTGGTAGTTTTCATGAATGCTTTCCTAATAGCAGTGGTGTCGACATAGAAAATGAGTCATCCATATCAAGAACATAGAAATCCATGGGGGAAAATAATTCATTCACCTAAACTAAAACATCTTCCAAAACTCATTTTTCATAGGCACTAAATCGACCAGCAAGTTGAATAATTACACCAGTCTCCTTCAGTGAACCAAGATTTATGGAAGCATAAATGGAATAAGGCATAATATTAATATATGCTCCTAAATCTAGTATAGCTCCTTCAAACCTTGTACTACTAATTATGCAGGGTATGGTGAAGCTTCCCAGATCTTTACATTTTGGTGGGAGCTTTCTTTGTAAAACATCATAGACATTCGTCCCCACAATTATCACCTCATCTCCCCTTAGCTTGCGTTTAGTGGTGCACACCCCTTTTAGGAATTTTGCATAATGTGGTATTTGCTTGATGACATCCAAAAGAGGTATGTTCAATTGGACCTTGCAAAAGGTTTCCAATTTTTTTTTTCATGCTCATCTTTCTTAGATTTTGTGAACCTACTTGGAAAAGATGGAGAAGGAACATCAGTAGAAATAGGAACCTTTGAATTTACCTTAGGCTTTGAAGAACTCTCAATACACCACAGATTCCCTCTCTTTTTTTAGTGCATCCTCAAGTTCTTTCCCACTCCTTAAGGTTACAACACTTGCATTTTCTCTTGGGTTAATCACAGTTTGGGATGGAAGTTTCCCTAATCCTTGTGCCTCCAATCTTCCTATAATAATAGCCAATTGGCTTACTTGAGTCTACAATTTTTGATAGTCGCCCTTGTTTCTTGTTGAATTTGCAAACTGTTAGTGGCAAGGGATTTGACTATATCTTCAAGATATGTACCGTTTTAAGGAATGGATGGTGGGGTGAGTTGTGACCAAGGTTTATATGGTTATTGTGTTCACGATTGAGTGAAACCAGGTGGATGACTAGGATTAGCATTAAAGATAGCTTCTAAGTAGTTTCCTGAATAGCTAATGTTAGGATGATCCATCCATCCAACATTATAGGTGTTATAGAAAGGGCATAACTTTTTATTTGAAACCCTTGTTGTCCTTGAAATCCACCTAAGCATTTGCTTGCTCCAAATTGACCTCTTGTAGAGATGGACACATATTAGTTGCATGGCTAACCATAAGATGCACTCCATACTTCTTGGCTTACTGAATAATACCCAAAGTCATTTGTTGAACTAAGGATGTGGGTTGGCAAGTTGTTGCTCAATGTTTGACTCATTCACACTCCTTGTAGGCAATTCAGACCGGGTGCTAAACTGCTATGAGTTAGCCACCATGTTAACTATCAAAGTGGTTGCTTGTGCAGGGGTCTTGTCCACTAAAACTCCTCCACTTGCAACATCTATCACACTTTTCTCCATTTGCATTAGTCCTTCATAACGATATTCAATTAGGAGTTGTTCACTTATTTGGTGATGGTGATATGATGTACACAACCTCTTAAAGTTATTCCAATAGTCATATAAGCTTTCCCCACTTTGCTACTGAATACCACATATTTCTTTCCTAATATTTGCAGCCTTAGATGTAGGGAAATACTTCTCAAGAAATAGTCTCTTCATCTCATTCTATGTGTTAATGGTACCATATGGTAGATAATAGAGCCACTTATTTGCACTATCAAAGGAGAATAGGAATGCTCTTAGTTTGACTTACTCTTCCGAGATACCAGTTGGTTTCATACTTGAACAAACCATGGAAGGTTGGCAAGAAGTGAATCAATCCTGATTTTAGCTCAAAAGCAACCTTAAGCTGGGGGTATCCAATGTAGAGAGGTTGTTAATCTAGAATTGGTGCAGCTAACTCCTTGAGAGTTTAGTTATTCATTGCCATCTCTTGTCACTCAAGTAGATTTGGTCTACACGACTATATGATGTGAATTCCAAAATCCCTTTAAGCTTTTGATTTATTTCTTTAACAGTGAATTCAGACATTCAAAATAAATAAAAACTAAAATTAATTAAAAGACACACAAATAACAAAAGCAAAACTAATAACAAAAAAACAAACTAATCACACAGAACAGATTAGTTAAGGTAAACAATCCCTGGCAATAGTGCCATTGATACGCGTCCAATTAGAGTATCAAAATTAAATCCTTGTAAAAGATGCTATCATTATTGAGTAGAGTAGTAAGTAAGGGTCATTCCTGTAGAGGATTATTCTTAATTAATAAGTTATTAACTCAAACACACTAAATTAATTGACACAATAAATAAGACTAATAACAAATTATGGGTGGTTTGGAATTAATTTAATTACAAACTAAGTGAAATAAAATCAAAATGGAAAATTATAGATTACAAAATCAGAAATTAAAACTTTGGAATAGGATGAGAAACAAGGTTAAGGAATCATTCCCCACATCTAGACATGATTATAACTAAAAATTAGAATTGATCTTTCACTATCTTTTCAAATTAACAATCCTAAAATAACGACAAACTCAATTATTTTGATATTTCCTTACTGTTTCGTTAAGTAAAACAAGCTATTCACTTAATCCCATTCCAATAAATGACCTAGAATAAGCTCTCTAAATCTAATTTAAAGAAAGCAATCAATCAAGATAGATAAGTTGATTCAAGAAACAAACACATAAGCTTGGTTCATTTATCTTTAGTGATATTCTTTATACAATCTTCTAAAAATATCCTATAACCATTTATCACAATTGTTACTTGTGGATAGAAAATCTTAACAATTATGGATCAAAACCCTAACCTCGCAGTTAGATTACTATCATGCTCATTTAATTGTGCATTTAAATAAAAAAAAATAGCAATCTTTATTAACAACATATTAGAAGAACATTAACAATCCCATTTGAAAGATGAAAGATTAATTCCCAAAATTAACCAAAATTCATATCTAAACTTTTGAAATCAACCTTAACCAAAGAAAAACTTAGCCAAACATGTTTAGTAAATTCAACAATAATTCCATTAAAGAAAACAAAAGGAAAAGAAAAAGAAAGCTTAGTGGTTGAAGATCTGCAATGGTAACTTCTCCTCCCTATAACTCTTCTCTTCTCTCCCTTATAGCCGTTCGTCTAGATTGTGAATGTTGCATAATGTAATTTTCTCCCATTTTTCTGATGCATATGCTGGATTTTATTCCAGTTGACGCATGGGCAACATGGCTTGCTTTGATGGGCGCCATGGTGCCATAATTCTTGGTTCTAGGTTGATGACTCTTCAACCAGGCGTTGTGGCACTCTGTGATTGGTGCCACGGTGCCCCTTTACTTAGAATTTAGCCTAGAGGGTGTATTTCTCCTGTTTTAGCATTTTACTCCAATAATTGATATCCCAAATAATTACATGGTTTTCCTTTCAACTATTGCATTTTTATATTTTTTTTCCCCAACTTTTCCTTTGTAAAATTAGGCAGAATGTAATTTTCTCCCATTTTTTTGATGTATATGCTAGATTTTATTCCAGTTGAAGCATGGGTAACAAGGCTTGCTTTGATGGGCACTGTGGTGCCATCTTTCCTAGTTCTAGGTTGATGACATTTCACTTGGGCACTGTGGCGCTCTGTGATAAGTGTCACGGCGCCCCGCTACCTGGAATTTGGCCAAGAAGGTGTATTTCTCCTATTTTATCAGTTTACTCCAACAATTTATATCACAAATAATTACATTCTTTCCCTTTCAGCTATTGCATATTTAGATTTTTTTCCAAGTTTTCCTTTGTGCTTAAACTGGTGCTAATTTGTGGGTTTTCTCTCCATTTTATTTCTTTGCTTCTAAAATTCCTAAAAAATACAAAGAGTAAATAAATACTAAAAACTATTAAGAAACTAACAAACAAATATAGAGAAACTTAAATTTATAATATGTAAAATTAAACACTTATCAAAGATTAGACATCACTTCTTAAGAGATCATGTACAAAAAAGAGACATACAATTAGAATTTGTCAACACTGAAAAGTAACAAGCTAATATATTTACCAAACGTTTTAGTGAAGGAAAATTCATAAATTTAATTAGAGAAATAGGAATGTCTAATCCCATGTAAAAAGAGTCTAATTACTTAATACCTCTAGTAAGTGTAGTTGCTTAATATCTATTAAGTTTAGTTGCTCTTCTAGAACCTACCTGATCTTTTTTTTTTTCACGTTCATATTAAAATTTGTGAATATATTTGAATTTAAATTTATGTTTACTGCTATGATTGCTTTGGAAAATGTAATTGTTGCCAACTACACATTTGATCTTCTCACCTACTTATCTATCACATGAGTTATTAAAAACTATTAGGAATAATTAAGAATTAAGGTGCATGCAGAGTGCTTATAACCACCTTCCCACTCATTCTCTTCTCTATGCATTCCTCTTTGCATCCTTTCATCTTCAACTCTCACTATCAGAACCCTAGTCTTCATCTCTTTCTCTCTGAAAGCCTCACACCAAACTTTGCAAGCTCATCACAAAACCAGTCATTCCTAACACTAGAAACCTCAACTCAAACCCTTCATTTTCAAACCCTTCTTCATCTCCGTAATGGTGTTGCCTTCAAAATCCATTGACAAAAGAAAGATTACCAAGGAATCAACTTCTACATCTAAAAAGAAGCATAAGATAAGTGTGATAAAGATGTTCAAGACTTGAAAGTAAAAGAATCCTACAAAAGTGACTTCATGCACATGAACTACTCCATTGCGAGAGAGGTAAACCTAAAGTTCTTTGATGAAGAAAATATCAAGTTTTCAAATGGCTGAAAAATGTAAGTTGGGGGAATTTCTTTAATATCAAGACTGAAATTTATCATGTGATAATTAAAAAGTTCTATGCAAATATGGAATTTGAAAAAGGAAGTATGAAGGTATCTTCATTTCTCAATAGCAGAAAAATAAGTGTAAGCTGTAAAAAGATTGCTAAATTGATAGATTACCCAAATACTAAAATAAGGAAAAATTTTGGTCATTGTGACATTGAATTTGAAGGATACTCACATGAGGATGTTGTAAGAGAAATATCCAATAACCAATAGCTAATCTGATGTTGTAGAAACCTCTGTTTTAGATCCTGATATGAGGATCTTACTTTATATAATGGCTCATATAGTTACTTCAAGGATAGGGAATGCTAATTAGGCCAATAAGCTTGAGACATTCCCCATGTGGTGCATTACTAATGGCATTAAACTAAATCTTCCCTTCATCATCATAAGTCACATGATAGCATCATTGAAAAAAGAAAAAGTGGAACTTCTCTATGGAATAGTGATCACCCTTATGGCAAGAGACACTAGAGTAATGCTAGAAAATCTTGGCAGTCAAGTAGTAACTAACAGGGGAACCTAGGAAAAAATATTGTTTCTTAACATGGGAATAAAGAGCAAGGAAATTAATGTATTAAGAGTGAAAGAGGTTAATTTAGAAGTGTGAAATAGGTACCCAAAGAAGCAATGGCCACCCCACAAGAAGAAAGAGTACAAATTGTAGGTAACAAACCAATTTTTGATAAGAAAGCAGCACATATTAGAGAAGAAAAGTTAAGACAAAGAGAAGGAGTATAGCAAACGGTACAAGGTAAAGAAAAAGAAAAAGGCATTGGAGAAAAAAAAAAGACAGCTCATATGAGAATCTAGAGGAAGCCACTGAAAAGAGCTTCATAAATGAGAAGATAAAGAAGAAGAAAGAAATCCAAACCACAAGAAAGTTAAGGATAATTCATTTTCTGAAATGGAAAAATTTACCTCAAGAAAAGCCTGCAATAGTGAAGCTAACTAATAATAGTGAAGAAGTGAGCCTACCATTAAAAGAAGCATCTAAACCTAATCTGCTTATGACTAATGAGTCAATAAGCATAAAGGAAGAATTTTCAAAGTCTATAAGCCTTTCATCATTTTTTAGCTTTGAAAAATAGGTAAGCTTACCTAAACAAGGGGAAGAAATGCAAGTGTGGAGAAACAGAATGTTGTAACTCAAATTGTGGAGGAAGAAGAAGAACAGGAAGATGAAATTTCTCTTATCAAAAAGAGGAAAGGAAAGGAGATAATGAAGGAATCCGCAATGAACACTGAAAAAATAATTAGACGAATAGAAATTTGAAAAGAGAAATTAGTGGAGGAAATCCATAAGGAAAAACACATGGAAATTCAAAAGGAGATATTACAAGAAACCCTAAAGAACACCAGTAAAGTACACAAGGAAGCCAAAAAAGGGAAACCAGAAAAATAGGACACCCACTTTGAAGAAGAACAAAGGTAAAGAAAAGGTACAAGAAGTTGAAATAGAAGAATACTCGATGGAGGTAATAAATGTAAAGATAGAAAATCTGGCTTATGCTATTCAAGAACTCAAGTTAGATGTGAGGAACTATGCTCTAGAAACTCAATATGAGATAGGAGAGTTAAAATACATGATGAATAAATTGTGGGTATACAAGAATTTGTACAAGAACCTTCTAAGGAGCAAGAGCCATTATTTGAGCCTATGACAAAACCTGGTCAAACTAGCTTGATCAATAAGCCCATGATTCTGAGGCAACAAAATCTAACCTCATTGAACCTTCAAATAATCTAGCCTAGGAGCCTGCTCATGCACCTCTAGCCTAGCTTGTCTAAGTCATGATGTTGATGTTTATTTTAAGTTGCTTTGCTATGTGTCCAGTTTTGTTTCTACATGTGGATCTATTTGTGTGACTTTTATTTCATTATCTTTATGGATGATATGGTTTTAAACTATTAGGTGATTAATGTGGATGATGTTTTTTTTTTTTTATATGCTATGCATGCTTATGGCTGCTATGGATTTTATTTGTCCCATAATTATTTTGTATGATGTCAAAAGGGGAGAAGTAGTAAAATATGCAATTAGATGTCTAACTGCGCTTCAAGCATGCAAAATATCTGATATTGAATATTTCACCACTTTACTTAAAATTGCTCAAGTGTTCACTTATACTCCGAGCAAACTAAGTTGCTATTGAAAATATGCAACCTGAAGAAATTACACAGACTAAGAGGGAGCTTATCAAGAAAACTATGCATGAAATCAGGGGAGCTTAGAAGCTAAGCACATTTTATAAGGGAAGTCCCCTAAAACTTTATAATTCATTATTTGAAAACTTTTAGCTTATTTTTTATTTGATGATATTGCATATTCTTAAATTAGTTGTCATCATGAAAAAGGAAGAGATTATTGAGAAAATATCATATGAAAAGGTTTTTGATGAGCCAAGTAAAGTTTGAAATGATCAAGTCAAAAAGAGAAACCAGAAAAACATGGTAACTTAACTGAGCAAGGAACAAAAGGTTATTATTTAACTGAGCAAGTAACAAAGCTCTTCTAAGAAGAGAGAAATGAGCAAGCATAACTAGAAAAATAAAATAATATACTTGAGACAAATCACTGTTACTAGTCAGTAATGAAGTACTAGTTAGAATAGGAAGTTCTAATTTGGTTCAAAAAGATATACACCTTATAGAACTATTTTTGGAAAGCTTTTCTTTGAAAGTGTATTTTATGAATGTTTTATTTGAGAATTAATTCCTTGAAAAGACAACTTGTTCTGTCAAAGTTGCTTATGCAGATTCAGAAAACCAGAAGATAGGGAAATTTGCAAGTAAGCCTAGAAATAGAACTAAATCCACTACACAAAGAAATTCAAATTTTAGAAGAAGCAAAGAAGAGGATCACTGTGAAAAAAACTATGCTGTCAAGCTTTGTTTCTGAATGGCTGGAACCACAACGTTCACATCTTTAACTATAAATAGCCTTTCTTAAACATTGTTGTCAAGTTGGCCGTGCAAAAGAGATGAGAATACACATTGAAAGCCTGTCTTCTTGAGCTTATTCCAGAGAGATATTAACCCTCAATTGTTCTTATACTGGTTTAGAATACCTTAAGGGAATCCAACACTCTTGTAAACATTATCATCTTGGTATGAGAGCTTTCCTACGGTCATCGAAAAATCTAGTATTGTTAGAGTTTTGCTAGGTTCTTGTGAGGAAAAACCTAGTGGTTGTTAGGTTAACCCATGAGTTTGTAAAAAGCTGGTGGAGCTTGAGCCTATGGAAGAGTTTAGCTAGATTCTTGTGAGAAAAACTTATTGGGAGAAAAGGTTAACCAGGATTTGGTTGTAAAAACCTTGTGAAGCTTGTACCTATACTTGTTATAGTAAATTCCCTTACTTTGTGCTTGGGGAGTAGACATAGGATTTGATTATTTTTGCATCTGAACCACTATATATTGTAGTGTGATTCTCCCTTACCCTTACCTCTTTAATATTTGTATTTGTATGAAGTTTGTTTTTTAACTTGATTGCTCAAAGTGCTTTAACACTAAGTTTAACCTATTGCTTTAACTTAAATCTTAATTTGGTGAAACTTATCGTTGAACTTATCATTTAAAGGCTTGTACACCAAGCTGTTTGAGTATTTAAGTTACCAAGTGTTTTTAATCTATCAGTCAAAACTTGCTTGTAAAATTCTTGAAAAAGGAGCAACCTAACTTGCTAGTTAATCATTGAAGAAAAGTTTCTACTTACTCAAAAATTTTAAATCTTAAAGCAGCTAATTCAATCGCCCTTCTTAGGTGCTCAACCTTATTTGAACTAACATATAATTTCTTCTTCTTCTTTTTCTAAACTCTATCATTGACATGAGAATACAAATTCACAATTCTTGTTCAAGGGTGTGTAATGAGACTTTTAATTTTCAATGTTCTCACATTTTTTACGTTCATTGAAGGATACATACATACATACATACATACATATATATATATATATATATATCTATTTCCTTTATTATATGGATAGTTATATTTTTTTTTTCTGTTTTAAGGTTTTATAACTCAAAGATGAAAAACTAAAAATGCGCTCCTTAGTTTC
This sequence comes from Ceratonia siliqua, assembly GCA_034509205.1. Lineage (NCBI taxonomy): Eukaryota > Viridiplantae > Streptophyta > Magnoliopsida > Fabales > Fabaceae > Ceratonia > Ceratonia siliqua. The sequence continues at coordinate 1,530,160 of JASKGM010000010.1, read as the reverse complement.
ATCATTTAGTATGTGTTAATAATAAAAAGTAGAATCTGCATAACCAAAACATAAGAATAATAAAAAAAAAGGTACAACAAATTACAGTATAAATAAATGTAAAAAATATAAAAATTGGTAAGGAATTAAATAACATGCTTACATGGCATAAGCATTCAGCCTTAGCAACTTGGATTCTCTTGGAGGTATACTAATCTTCAAAAGGCAAAAGTCTCTTCCATTTCCAAGAATGTCGGATGGTAAATCTTAGGATATTGAAGAGCTTGAGAAAATTTCAAGTAGATCAACATTGTCCCTTGAACACTCGAAAAAAAAATTTTGTCATAGTTTTAGTTGCAAAACTCACTGAACTCTATGATTGAGATCTTCTCCTAAGTGTTGAGAAACTGGATTGTTTCTACTTTATATTGAGTACAAAATTCTAATTATATAGTGTTAGCCAACGAAGTAAATGGCCATGGATATTAAAAATAAAAGCACTCAAGGGTATTGATTTGATCATTGGAGATTGACTGGTGGAGCAAGTTGATCAACCAATATGGTCAGCCACGTCCATTCTAAACATTACTGAGGTTGATCCCAAATACGAATAACATGGCGAGAAAGAAAGAATCAAGGTGTCAAAAGGGACGGATAATGCTTGGATAGTCATTTCCAAGTAAATCAAGGCTAATAAGTTCATTAAATAGAAAGCCAAGATAAAAGTCATAAAGGAGTTATAAATAGGTTGTCTAGGCATATACAAGGCTAATCTGTAGCCAATTATCACTACACACTTATGCATAGTAGTTAGTCAACTTTATTAAGCTCTTATGCAGGATACAATATATGGGTATATACTAGGTGTATAAGCTTAGAGGGAGCCTGAGCTAGATTGTGCAATATTAAGGGAAGCCTCTTGGCTCTTTATATGTGAAAATCTATATCACATGGTATGTTTGCATTTTCTCTTATATATCAGTTGTCATCATCAAAAAGGGAGAGAATGTTGAGAAAAATCATATAATTAAAAGTTCTGATGAGTCAGCTAATCAGAAAGTAAAAGATAAAATACAAAGACAGTAGAGCATTAAGGTAAATCTTGAAAAGAGCGAGCAGCACTGAGTAGAAAGAAGCAAGCAGAGCTACAGCAAAAGTAAAAATTAAATAATAAAAAGAAAGGTAGAGCCAGATGTGAAAGGGTAACTATATATCATTCCAGCATGTTTTAAAGTAAGAAGCCACCACCCACCTTGCCTACAAAAGTGAAAACATTTATAGAAACCTTTTGATAAAAAGTCAAACATTACATTATTTTATTCAATTAAATGACCATCATTTGAATTATTTGAAGAGTGCATTTTTGCAGTCACTACATGCAGCTTACAAAATTAGAAGAACATAATGTATGTACCCTACAAAAGGAACGAATCATGGTTCTGGGACAAGGAATTCAAAATCAAAGACATAGACATCTTTTCCATTCTTTTCAATGTCTACAAACTTAGCCTGCAACAAGCTATGAAGGGTACTGCAAAATCATCAATATTTTCCAATGGCTAGTGAAGAAATGAGCTTCAAGTTCAAGTATAAAAGTTGCACTAGTTGAAGGATGAAAATGACGAATACATAGAGTATAAATAAAAACTTTCAAGAGCAAAAAGTGTTGAGCCATAACGAGTGAACTCCTTGAGCAATTCTTGTTTTTCAAAAACTAAAAGGGAATTAAGAGCTTACCCATAGCCATCAAAATATTATTGTAAGGTTTTCTAGATTCTTCTAGAGAGAAAATCTAGTGTGATAGGTTGCTAGGTGAAAAAGCTGACTGCCTGAACCTGAGAGTTTAGCTGGGTTCTTAAGAAAATCTACTCTTATCTCATTTATATCTACTTGCTTACTAACACTACTTAGGTTATAGTTGCTCATTACTTTAAAACCTGATTTCTTATCTTATTCAAAATTGTTTAAAGTGAAAGTTATATTCTGCTGTATTATGAAAGATAATGAAACAGACATTATAACTAGATCATTAAGTGTTCTTATCATTATTTACTTGTTAAAACCTTTGATTACAAGGAAATCTGACTCTCTGATTCACTAAATAAGAAAATTATCCTAGTTCCTTGAAAAGTTTTTAAAGTCAATAGCACCTAATTCAACCCCCCTTCTTAGTTGCAACTAATTGCTAATTGAACTAACAATGAGGTTACCTGCAAAGTTAGTTGACCTAGGTAGTTAATCCTATGGGTTTAAGTTCAATTTATGCCCATGTGGATAACCTAAAGCCATAGTGGCTTCATAACATTCATTTTCTGGCTCTTCAATTGAAGATCCACCAAAACCAATAGATCCCTAGAAGGGTAGTTGGCTCCTTTAGGTACCTACGTGTCATTGCCACTACATAACTACATGTTCTCAAATGCGTGCATGATTTTTGTTACAAGACACTTGATTAATAAAAGTATTAAGAGAGAAGATACTTGTGACTTGGATCCCAACGGGTATGCCAATTTCTTGGTTGTAAAAATTTATGTTCTAATAGGTTTCTTGTTGTTAATGGGGTAGTAGGATCACTCCTTGTGGAATTCTACAAACATTGGTACTTCTTACCATGTAGAAACATGTATTTTTGGTATTTTTTATAATGATAATAAAAACAAAAAAGAGAAACATACAGAATGGTGGAATTACAATGTCATTAGAGCTACTTCCTCTGGAAATTAAAAAATGTAAATTTACTTCTCCCCTTTGGCATCAATAAAAAGAAATAAGTAAAGTTCAAGGGAAAAATAAATAGTAGTAAAACAACATAAAATTTACACATAATTTTAAGGATGATAAGCTTTTAAGCATGAGGTCAATCAAGTGTAGGATTATATTGTGTTTCTTCAGAATCCTTCTCTTGAGCTGCAACATTTACTAGAGTAGCATCAACTGGAGTTTGTTCAAAGGTTGAGCCAGATCCCTTTCTCTTAACAGGCAACTTTGAGGTCCTAGATATATTGAGGAATCTTTCAACTAAATGTGTTAAGCATTACAAATTGAGCTTCTTTTTAGTTATCTCCAACTGCATGTCTATAGTCTGAGCGTTCTATTCCTGATAATGCTTAGTGACTAATTTAGCTAAGCTTTCAAATCTTGTATTCAACATTTCAATAGATAGAACCTCAGGATTAACTTTCTTCTATTTTCTATTTGATTGAGATACTGGCTTAGTGGTTTTCTTCTTTTTTTCCACCAGTTTCTTCTTAACTTCAACATCTTTCTCTTTTCTAGTTTCCATTTCTACTTTTACAGTTGGCTTTTGTGGTTTGGCTACAGAGGTTTGGTTTTTGGGGCCAGAATGGTAGGTAATTGCTTTCACTGGTTCTTTCTCTAATATTTTCACATATTCTTCCAAAGGCTCATTGTCTTTTCTCTTCCTAATCAGAGAAATTTTATCTTCTGGATCTTCTTCCTCATTGTATGTAGGAGCAAGTACATTTTCCTTTACTCATTTTGTGTTGGAGGTCTTGATTGAGGAAGACCTTTTGGGCACAATTTCCTCTTCTTCTTCTTTAACTTCTAAAGAATTGACTTCTTTCTTAGATTTTTTATTAAACGAGTCAGAGAAGTCACTAGTAAAGCTCAATTCTTCATCAGTATATACCATGCTTTAGTTGGATTTCTCTTTCTTACACATGCTCTCCTTACTATCATATGAGAGCTTAACCATATGAAGAGGCCATGATTTTTCTTTTGCAGGAAGGGAATCCTTATAGACTTCTTTGTTGGAGTAGTCACAACCTTTTTCTTCTTCTCTTTCACCACACATTTCTTTACTATTTCTTCAGGATTTTCAAAAGATCCTCCTTCATTATCCTTCTTTCCTTATTCTTCCATCTGTTATGCCTCTTGCTTCTTGTTCATTTGATATCTCCTGTTGTACTCTATTTTCTTTTCTCTTACTAATTCCTTCTTTGATAGTGTTTCTTTCTTAACATTGGGAGTTTTATGTCCCATTGATTTAATCTTCAAATCTCTAAGAGTGTCTATTTCATCTTTTAATTCTTCTTTTAGACTACTAGATTATCCTCTTTCTGTTCTTTCCTAGTTCCCATCATCCTCCTTTTTAATTCCTTTGTAACCAAGTAGTATCTTGTCATAGTTTCCCTTGTCATAATCAATCACAAACCCTAGTATATTCAGGTATACTTTTGCATCTTTAGCCAGCAGGGTTATGATTGTCCCATAGGGAAGTTCAGCCTTCTCCTTTCCCAATCAAGTCCTCATATGATTTACTATGACATATAGCAGATTCAGTTTCATGCCATTTATAATACACCACATATAAGATGTATCTAATTTGTTACCCTTATTTACTTTACCCTTCCTTGGCATAATCATATGAGTCATTATATGCAAAAGAATCCTCATTTTATGTCAAGCAAAGATATGTCAACTACATTGTATTAGTTATTAGTCATTTCAGCCACAACATCCACATGAGAATAACCCCCAAAATCAATTTCCTTATGTCTAGAATACATCCTTAATCCATCATTGGGACATGCAATCATTTTTTAGATTTTCTCATAATTAATAGTGATTCTCCTACCCCTTAAAAGTGAACTTCCTTCTAGGGTACCCTTTTCAAATATGAGATTAGCATAAAACTCTTTGATAGTCTTAATCTTAACGATGTTAATCCACTCAACTCTTTCAAACAATTCAAAAACCTTAAATTTCTCTTCTTCAAAGAACTTCAAGTTTGCCTCTCTGGGAATGGAATAGTCTCGATGCATGAAGTCTTCACTGTATGTATCAATGGCATCCTTGTCTTGGAGTGTCTTGGAACACTTATGGCCTTCGTCTTCTTGGATGCAGACCCAGAAGCTTCGTACGACTTCTTTTTTTCTCCATCCTCAGACATTGTTGAGGGAATGAGAGCAAATATTTTGGTTTTTATTGGCGGTTTGTGGTTGAAGATGATTACTTTTTCAAAGAATAAGGGTTTCAGATTGAAGGAGCAATGGCGATTTCTGGGAATGAGAGAGATAGAGGAATGCGAAAGGATGCAAATGAGAGGGAATGATAGTTTAAGTGTTTATTTACCCTGAATGCACCTTCTGTCTTAATATTTAAACTGATTTGACATATTATTTCAAAGTGGGAGAGTGGATAAGTGCATAGTACAGGTAGTTGGTGCTAGTTCAATTTCTAAGAGAAAACTATTCATGATAGTTACAAGAATTTTTGAATTTATTTTACAAATGCCAATAACAATAAGGAATACTCAAGCAGACTTAATAGGATTGGACATTTCTATTTCTCTTAAAATATTCAAAAACTTATCTTCACTGAGGGGTTTTTGTAAAGATATCAGCTAATTGATTTTCAGTGCTAACAAAATCTAATTGAATATCACCTTTTTGCACATGATCTCTTAAGAAGTGGTGCCTAATTAACTACCAACAAAAACAACCTCAGCTTCAACTATAGAAAAAGCAACTGATTTATATTTCTTGATGTGCCAATAGATTAGGCAATGGCCTAAAAATTGACAAGTTTGACTAGTGCTTTTTCTATCTATTCTACATCCCCTAAATCCATCATCATAAAATCCACATAGAAAAAAGCAATCACTCCTATGATACCAAAGACCTAAGTTTTGAGTGCCAAGAAGATATCTAAAGATTCTTTGAATAGCACCCAAGTGTGATTCTTTAGGATCAACTTGAAATCTTGCACATAAGTACACACTAAATGAAATATTAGGTCTACTTGTTGTTAAATGGAGAAGAGAGCCAATCATACCTCGATAGACATTTTAATCAACTTATTTACCTTGCTCTTCTTTTTCTAATTTGGTTGAACTGCCCATGGGAGTTTTAGCTTACTTTGCTTTTTCCATACCATATTTCTTTAGTAATTCTTTGGTGTAATTTGACTTATTGATGAAGATTCCTTCTTGAGATTGCTTGATTTGAAGTTCAAGAAAGAATATCATCTCATGCATCATGCTCATTTCGAATTCAATTTTCATTTAGAAAATTTCTTGCAAATAAGCTCATTAGTTGAACCAAAGTCAATATCATTCATATATATATTTGAACAATTAAAATATCATGCTTTGTGGATTTAGCGAACAATGTAGTGTCAATTGTTCCTCTAGTGAAATTATGATCTATTAAAAAGGTGCTTAATATTTCATACCATGCCCTTGGTGCTTGTTTTAGACCATAAAGTGCTTTGGTTAGTTTAAAAACTTGATTTGGAAATTCATCTTGCTTAAAGCCTAGTGGTTTTTGACATAAACTTCTTAATTTAAGAAACCATTTAGAAATACACTTTTAACATCCATTTGAAATAATTTAAAACCCTTGTAACATGCAAAAGCACGCAACATTCTAATGGATTTTAATTTAGCTACTAAAGCAAAAGTTTCATCGTAATCAATACCTTCTTATTGGTTGTACCCTTGAGCAATCAATCTTGCCTTATTTCTTACCACATTACCTAATTCATTAAGTTTGTTTCTGAAAACCCATTTGTTCCAATGATTGATTGGTGTGTAAGTGCGAGAACTAGAATCCAAACTTTGTTTCTTTCAAATTGATTGCATTCTTCTTGCGTTCTCAAGATCCATGATTCATCATCAAGTACTTCTTTTATGTTGTTATACTCAACTTGAGACATGAAAGCCATATGATTCATGCTTTTGTAAAAGGCTTTAATTCTAACTCCTTGTGATAGATCCCCAATAATGAATTCAAAGAGGTAAGCAAGAGTTATTTTCCATTCTCTAGGAATTCTAGCAGGATGTTCTATTTGCTTACTTTGACCTTCATCAATGTTGTCTTGGTTTGATTAGTGTACATTTTGGTTTTCAACAAGATTGTCTTGAGTAGAGTTGACTCTAAGTGTTGTTCATCATTCTCATTTCTTTCAGAGGGTTCTTCCTGATTTTCAATGCATACTCCCAGATTTAGATTATTCAATTTGAATGATATTCCTTTGCTTACTTCTTCTTCATCATCAGTCATTGTTTCTCTTACTCAAAGTAGGGTATTAGTTTCATAAAAAAGCACATGCACAAATTCTTCAACAGTTAATGTTCTTTTGTTATATACTCTAAAAGCTTTACTAGATGTGGAGTATCCAAGAAACATTCCATCATCAGTTTTAGCATCAAACATTCCTAAGTTATGTTTATCATTATTGAGGATAAAGCACTTGCATCCAAAAGTGTGAAAGTAACTTATGTTTGGTTTTCTTCGTTTCCATAGCTCAGAAAGGGTTTTTTTTATAAAAAAAATAGGTATTATCAAGCATCTATTCAAGATATAACAAGTAGTGTTCATTGCTTTAGCCTAAAATTTATGAGAAAGCTCATTGTCACACAGCATTGTTCTCGTCATCTGAAGAAGTGTTCTATTTTTCCTTTTCACAACTCCATTTTCCTATGGAGTTCTTGGAGACGAAAAATTGTGACGAATGCCAAGTTTTTCACAAAAAATTTCAAATGATTTGTTTTTAAATTCTCGACAATGATCAATTTTAATGCTCTTGATAAAATCACCTTTTTTATTCTGAATTTTCTTACAAAACTTTTCAAAAGTGTTCAAAATCTAATCTTTCTGAGAAAGAAAGAAACATGTATATATAGAGAAATCATCAACAATGACTTAGCTATATCTTTTTCCACTCATTCTTTGAGTTATAGTAGGACCAAGAAAGTTCATATGTAAAAGATCTACAGGTTTCACTGTGCAAACATGGTCTTCACTTTTGAAAGATGTTCTAGTTTTCTTTCCAAGATTTCTTTTTGATAATTTGGAAATTAGATGCATATTGGCATGACCTAGTCTTTTATGCCACAGCTAATTTTCATCACTAGTAGATGTAAGGCAATCAAGTGATTTTAAAGAAATATCTTCTAGATGTACAATATACACATTTTCTTCCTTTATTTCAGAAAACAATATATTATCATCATGAGTGTCAAAGATAGTGCTTTTTGATGTGTCAAGGATAACCTTATGCCTTTTGTCACATAGTTGACTAATGCTAAGTAAATTATGTTTTAAACCATCAACAAGATAAACATTACCAATTATAGAGGACGAGTTGATAGGAATTTCACAAATACCGATGATTTTACCATTTTTATTGTCACCAAAGGTTACTACTCCTCCTTCTTTTCTTTTGAGGAAGTAAAACTTTGTGGCATCACCTATCATGTGCCTCGAGTAGCCACTATCAAGATACCACCCTTTTGTATCTTGAGCTCAAGCTCACCTACAAGAAATTATTCAACCAATCTTAGGTATTCAAACTGTTTTAGGTCCTTGAGGGTTAGTAATTGCTCCTTTGGGTACGGGGGTAACTTTGAGAATCCAAACTTGCTTGACCTTTATCAGAGAGCATCTTTTCTAAAGGCAATTTCTTATAACATAACCTATTTTTCCACAACAGTAACATGACTTCTCATTTCTTATCTTTTCTTTATTCTGGTATGAGTAATTTTTTTATTTTCCTTTAAATTTTGAAGGAAAACCTTTCTGATTTTCTTTTCAGTGATATTGAGAGAATCCTAGACCAATTTTATTAAGAGGATTTCTTAAAGAACTTAGCATAATCTATCTTAGCTGATCTGGTTGTAAATTTTGTAATTTTATTTTCTAAAGGAATCTATCTCCTTCTTAAGAGATTAATTTTCATTTTTTAGTTCTTCATATCTTTGTTTTAATCTCATTTTCTCTTTTCTTAGATTTTTTTTTCAATATTGATGATGTGATGTGACTTTTTAAGATTAATATACACTTACCTACTTTATTTTAGTTTTCAAATAGCAAATCAAATGCTTCTTGTAACTCGTCAAATGAATAAGAATGGTTAATTATAATTACCTCCTTTTTTAGTTTATCATTGGCTATGAGACAGAGGTTAATGGTCTACTCTTCTACATCAAAGTTACTATCAACTAAGTCAAATTGATCATCATCACTTCATGTTGATTCAGCTATGATTGCTTTCTTTTTTCTTTCCTTTGGAGTGTTTCTTCTTGAGAAGAGGGCTATTAGCCTTAACATGTCCGGCTTCTTGCATTCATAACGAAGGACTTACTCTTTTGAGTTATCACCTTTGGTTTATCTCTTTTCTGATAGAAGTTATTGTTTGTGTAAAATCTATATATCTTTCATGTAAATAAGGAAAATTAATTTTCGTCCTTTCAATCGATTATTTCTTTAGCTGCAGCTTTGAGAGTGATACTCTTAGTTTGTTGTGAGTTCCCATATTCATTTCTCATGAAGTTGTTTTCATAAGCAATTAGATTACCTCTTAATTCATCATAAGACATTTCATTTAAGTTTCTTCCTTCTTGAATAGTTGTTGTCTTTGCCTGCCAAGGTTTAGTAAGCACTTGCAGTACTTTTCTTACCATATCCTTATTAAAGTAGGATTTATAGAGAGCATCTAGGTCATTTATGATCTTGATAGTCTCTTGAACATGTCTTCTATTTTCTTACTTTCTTTCATTTCTAACAACTCATAGTCATGGATCAACTTATTAATTTTTGTTTCTCGAACTTCTGCAGTTCCTTCATATGTTATTTATAGTTTCTCCCACATTTCCTTTGTAGTTTTGCTACGAGATATTTTTTTGTATTCTTCTGCAATGACAGCACAATACATCAGATTGATGCCTATTTCAGACTATTCTTCTTCTAGTTTTGGTGCAATCACTATTGGATCTAGTTGTTACCCTTAGGTGTTTATGGTATAAGCATGGGTTTTAAAAATTTTAAAACTTTTAAGCATGCAAACAAGCTAAAACAAAACACCAAATAAACAACTCACGGCTTGAAAGAGAAGTAAAATAGATAGGAATTTTACATACTTCTTGTAGTCACTTTAATCTTCTAATATACTTCCCAACCAACCACACTAATCGCTTATTCTTTGGGAAGCACCAATCCACGAAACCATGGGTGAATAGGTTTAGTAATTAGAATAAATCAAAAGATGAAAAGAAAAGACAATTGATAGCTTTCAAAATTAAATTAGAAAGCCTCGCTTCTGTTCCTCTTAGTGTGGCGTGTGGAATTTCACTTTGAAATCACTCAAATTCTTATCTCAAGTTCACAACACTCTTGGTCTTAGGGTAAATTTTTCTCTCAAAATTTTCCTCTTCCTTTCTCAAGTGGATGGTTAGTTCACTATTCTTCTCTCACATTTTTATCACTTGTACAACCACAAGATGGAGAGGTTGCATATATATAGTATGCTAACCCTAAGTCATGTGAGAGCACTTTAATGTAATTCAAAAATTCAAACCCTAATCATTAGGGATACATACGCCTACTAATAACGAATATTAGATAATCAAATTATCTAATAATTTATCAATTAATAATCACATTATTAATTTTGATAAGAACGTATTTTATTTAACAATTAAATAAAACATGTGTGACCTTCTAATTGGTCATGCTTGAATTAAAAATTAAAATAAATGAATTTTATTTAATTAAATTCCTTTAACTTAGTTAGTTTCCTAGTGAATGTAAGTTACCTAAAAAATTAAAACTCTTTTAATTTCTAACTTTTATTCACTTAGATCATTAGGATAATTAAGAAGGGAATATATCTGACTATATCAAAGACCAATTCTTTTCCTTTTACCGTCCACCTCTCCATCACATGGGGAGTAGTTTGTTTCATAAGTTTGAACAATTCAAACTTCACAACAACATTAGGATAAATAATTAATTAAACTAATTTTATTATAATAAAATGCTACAGTCGAAATTTCTAATTAAATAGATATTTTGTTTTATTATAATCAACTTATTCAAATTAAAATTTTGAGTAATTCAAATATTAATTTAAAGTTGTTAAACTAAAAAATTAATTACTAAGATAAACATTGTATAAATTGAGACAACACTTGTCTTAATTAAAACAAACATTTGTCTTAAAATTTCATTGTCTAAATAAAACAACACTTGTTTAATTTAGACAAATAATGTAAGAATTATTTTTATCTCTCTAGTGACAAAAATGTTTCTCACATTTTCAAGCATGTTTAGAACAACATTTGCCCTAAAATAATTCTTCTAAATTAAGATAGCACTTGTCTTAATAAAGACATTACCTGAAATGCTATCAATTAACTTCATCTTGAATTTATTCTAACTTAATGTGGATTGAATTCTCCAAAGCTAGGTGTGGAATCAATTTGGACATAGGAATTTCAAGCTTCAATAGATTATGGATTATTTTAAGCTCATTAAGATAATCTAGTTTTATTTATCATGAAGTCATTTCACTAAAGACTCGTGATTGCACTCCTGATAATTCCTAAAATTACAAGACGTCAACGTTGAACATTAATTTATCTAATTTACAAACCTAGTGTTTGTGAACCCTCGTAGCCATACATTAATACAAGGTAAAATGATCGTTTTATCCCTTATGTCAATTTTGTCCCCTAGTATCATATTCCATCCGATAAGTGACTAGATAATATTTTTGAACTTTTCTAAAATTATCTCAAAATGATGAGTAGTTAATTCATCATTTCATTGGGCCTAGATATGTCAATTGTTTTCTTGAAATAACCAGAAGTGATGTAATGGTACAAACTCCATTTCTTGAATTCATGTTCCCAGATGTTCGCTCTCACTATGATCCCAACATATAGGATCATGACTAATGTCACACAATGGTCATGCCCATAGTATATCAAAGATCACAACGGTCATAGACACAAGTCCATAATCCATTATCATTTTGGTTCTGCCACTAGCAAATGCAATGCTTATGAGTTTAAGTTTAAAGCAATGGTATTAACTTGAACTTGATATCTCACTTAATTCCAATTCATTTAATAGTGTCATTACCTAAAGTTTACTACATCATTGATTTGAGATTCATCATTCCCTTAGAAAAGAATCTTATTATTTCTTTGGAGGTAATCTGAACATTACAGTCTTTGTTGGATAGAGTGACCTGCTTTATGCAGTGATTATAAATATTGTTTTAGATTTATCCAAAGATACATATCTTCTTTTGCATAATTCCTATGTAAATGTATCTTGGTTTATTAGAATTTAGGAACTTTAATAGCTAGAAAATAAGGTTTACATAGATGACTTATTTACTTATTAATATCAAAATATATTTATACAAATTGAGAAATACAATTTGCTTTCACCTATTCCCAACAATCTCCCACTCGTCCTAATGCAAGTATAACATATCCCTAATCCTTAATCCTTCCCTCGAAACTCTTCTGTGAAAGAGTCTTTGTTGATGGATCAGCCAAATTCCTTTCAATTGTTATCTTGGTGACAACCACTTCCCTACGCTGTACTATCTCTCGTATGAGATGATACTTTATTTCAATGTGTTTAGGTACCATATGATTCCACAGTTCTTTTGAGTTTGCCACGGCTCCACTATTATCACAATTGAGAGTTATGACCTTATCTACATCTAGAACCACTTTAAGGAACTTCGCAACCAAAAAGTTTCCTTTGCAGTTTCACAAGCTGCAAAATATTCCACTTCCATGGTGGAGTCAGCAATGCAAGATTACTTTACGCTCCTCCAAATAATGATTACACCACCCAAAGTGAAAACATAGCCTGTTGTCAATTTTCTAAAATCAATGTCAAACTGAAAATCTGAGTTAGTATACCTAATCAAAATTAAGTCACTACTAGAATACACTAGGACATAGTTCTTCTTCCTACAAAGATACTTAAATATATACTTGATTGCAGTCTAGTGTTCCATGCTAGGGTTTGACTGAAACCTATTAAACAAACCAACTGAGACTTCCAACTGCATATGCATAAGGAATCCGTCTCATTTGTTCAACTTCCAAAGGAGTCTTGGATGACTGCTCTTTAGAAAGTTTGATTCCATGCCTGAAGGGTGTGAAACTCTCTTGGAATCTTGCATGCCAAACTTTGTCAATCATTTATCAATGTAGGTCACTCAAGACAAGGCTATTTGCTTGTTCTTGCGATCTCTTATCATTTGGATCCAAGAATATAGCTATCCTCCCCTAAATCCTTCATTTGAAACTGTTGATTCAACCATTGTTTTATCGTAGATAACATTCTTGCCTGATTCCCAATGAATAGAATGTCATTTACATAGAGTACCAGTAAGACAACCTTACTCTTTTGTATCCTTTTATAGACACAAGGTTTGTCTACATTTTGTTAGAATCCATAAGAGTTGATTGTAGTGTCAAATCTTATATTCGAATATCTCAATGCTTGCTTACATCTATAGATGCACCTATGCAATTCACAAACTTTATGCTCTTGGCCCCTTTCAATGAATAGTCTAGTTTAGCTATATAGATATACTCTTCAACATCCTTATTAAAGAATACGGTCTTGACATTTTTCTACCATATCTTATAGTCAAAATGTGTAACTACGGATAGTTGGATCTTGATGGATTTAAGCATAGCAACCGATGGGAAGGTTTCTTCATAATCGATACCTTTTCTATGGGTATAACCCTTAGCTATTATTCTAGCCTTGAAGGTCTCTACCTTCCCATAAACTCCTTTCTTTTGCTTATAGATCCATTTGCACCCAATGGGTTTTATTCATTAACGTGCATCTACAAAAGTCCAGACCTTGTTGGAATACATAGATTCCAACTTAGATCTCATTGCCTTTTACCAATGAGCAGCACCTACATTGTTAATGGCTTCCTTATATATAATGAGAACCAATTCATGTTCATATGAAAGAGTCACCATGTGCTCTCTTAGACCCATGTATATGGCAGGTTGTCTAACAACCCTACCACTACATTGAAGTGCCACTAGTTCAGATTCAACTCTTGAATTCGTACCTGTTATGACTTTATCAGAATCATCCTTAGATTCTGACCAATCACTTTGTTCTTCAATAACAATCTTGCTGCGAGGTTTATGATTGCTCAAAAAATCCTCTTTTAAGAAGGTTGCATTTGCACTAACAAATACTTCTTATCATGGGTACTATAGAAGTAATATCCTCTTTTACACATAAGATATCCTAAAAACAAACATACCTCTGACCTTGGTTCCATCTTTGTGGACTTAGGTTTATACACATGTAATGGACACCCCCAAGTTCGTAAGTGATGTAAATATGGTTTACGTCCTATCTAGAGCTCCCTTGGTGTCCCAAACTTTAGTAAGTATGTCACAGTTTGTATAAAATATCCCTAGAATGATTCTGGCAATGCAGCATAGCACACCATTGACCTCACCATTTATAAAAGAGTCATATTCCTTCTTTCAGCAACCCCGTTTTGCTGAGTTGTTCTGGGTGTTTATAAATTTTAAATGATTACATTATCTACTAGAAACTATTGAAACTCTCTAGATAAATACCCACCCCCTTGATATGATTGAAGTAGTTCAGTACTTTGCCTAACTTTTCAGCTTCGGCTTTGAATTCCTTAAACCTTTTAGAGAAATCACTTTTATTGTGCATTAGATGCATAACACCATATTGTGAGTAGTCATCTATGAAGGTTATGAAATAAACATAACCTCTTATAGCTTAAATGTTAATTAGTCCACACATATCTGCGTGTACCAAGTCTAGAACATTCTGCATCCTATTAGCCTTTACTTTAAATGATGATTTAGTCATTTTACCTTCAATACAAGATTCACAAACTGATAAAGAACACTTTATCATGTTTGGTAGAGTACCATCTTTTACTAGTCTGCTTAGCCTATTTTGATTAATGTGACGTAATCGTAGATGTCATATATAACTTTTATCTATGCTAGATTCCTTGATTCTTTTAGACTTGGTGAATTTGTTTCTACAATGTTTGCAGTCCATTTAATTGGCTTATTCCTAGTAATTCTAGAACAAATCATAATTCCAATCATAGAAATGGTAATCTCATTACCAAAAGAAATAGAATATCCAGAATTTATTAAACAGAAGAAAAAAATCAAATTTCTACAAAGTCCAAGAATAAAATAAACAATATCTAAAACTAATGGCTTATTATTTGAAAAATGCAAGGTAATGGCTCCCACTGCTCGAGCTGAGATTAGTGCACCATTTGCCATCCTCGTATAGAACTGACCCTCAATCAGCTTTCTCTTTGTCTGAAATCCCTACAAAGAATAACAAAAATGGTTAGTTGCTCCATAATCTACTATTCAGGTATTAATATAATCATATACTAAATTGGCTTCTAACATGTTTAGAAAACATGTACCTTGTTTATTCTTTACAGAATGGAGATAGACCTTACAAATCCTCTTCCAATGTTCTTTCGCACCACAGTGGAAACACTTTCCCTTTGTGTTATCCTTCTAAGCCTTCTTTTTCAAGGGCTTCTTCTTCAGCCCATCCGATTCCTTGGCATTTTTCTTTTTATTGCCTGGCCACTTGCCTTCTTGGCCTCCACAACCACCACGTTTGCCCCTGGGTTCTTCTTGATTTCAAGAATCTCCTCCATAACTTACAGGTCATTCATCAACCCACTAAGGGTATAATCCTTGCTATGCAATTGATAGTCTAACTTGAATTGGGAGAATTAGGAGTTCAGACTGTGAATGATCATGGACACTTGACTGTCCGAATCAATCGCAGCCCACTGTAGCTCAGCATCATTAAGGCAAGAGATTACCTTAAGCATGTAATCTCTCATTGGCTCCCCTGGTTTTTGTTTGAGGTCCTTGAAAGCATTGCGGCTTTAACCTTAACATATTAAGTCTTTGTACGAAACATCTTATGTAAATGATACATTATGTCAGTGGCATGTTCTATGCCATCATGCTACTACTGCAACAAATTGGTCGATGAGGCTGGTATGTAATTCTTAGCCAAAGCCTTGGCATCATGCCACCACTTATGGTACTTAATTTCACATGGTGACGAGTTAAGGGTCAGATCAAGGGGTGCTTGCTCAGAAAGGATCCATGTGATCTTGTCATAATTTGTTGAGGTTTCTCTTCCACACCACATAATTCTCACCATTCAAGATGCATTTGTTAAGAAGAATAAACAAGGGTTCATGATTGTGGGATAGTTTGTAATAAATACATTTAATATTAGTAAGCTTACTAGCTATTGAATGGACTTTTAAACATGATGCATGTATGCATGAGCATATTAATTCTTATTTGACAGTCATTCACTTCTGTTATATGAAACTAACTATGGACCATGAATACTTATTACAAGGTAAATTGGGACCCTCCCACTCAATTTTACTACCTGGTAGCTTTATACTAAGCATAATTGAGGAGTGCCTTTATTTGACCTATTAATCCATCAACAAAGTTACTATCAGCAGTATATTAATAGGTTAATGCTTAATATGTTCACCAACTATTTCATCATACTTGGATATACAACTAAGAATACTTCTACGCAAAGTCATAATTAATGTTCTCCCTCATGATTTGGGTATATGCTTGCCTGTAGAGAGTGACAAACTCCATGACAATGGATTAACAGTTAGAGTTCGTGGGTTCTAGGATTATTATCACCCTCTCTCACTCAGTATTTTAATTAATTAATTATGATTAATTATTATAAGTTAATTTACCAAGTTTTCTAGCTTGTATCTCTTTAGAAAACCTAAATCACTTATGAACTTGGTTTCCTTTCTAAACTTTTAAGATAGGATTTACATTAATAACTTTTACTAACTATTTAGTAATATTATTTATTTAATTCCTTATGTATTTCCTAATTATTTTCACACTAACTCTTAATTTGAAAACAAACTTAGGTAATTTAATTGACTAATTAGTTACTAGGTGATTAAATTAATTCTAACTAAACTCTTCAGTTGAAAATTAATTACCCTCAACTAATTTATCAATTATGGACCTAACTATTTTCTAACTAATTTATTATATTGAAAAATTAAGTCCTAATTAGCCAACTTGCTAATTTTCATCTTTCTTATGTTTTATCATTAAAACTCTTTTAAAATATAAAACATAATGTATGCATGAGCATGTGAGGTTGATTGGCACCTATTAGTCTACATGACATGTTATCACATATAATATCATATATTATAAAAGTAATATAGTACTAAGACCATATAAATACCCATCCTAGAAAAGAAAAGAAAATGCTAAACTATTACATTTATTTTCTTCATTCCTTATGATTGTCCAACTCTTAGACTTTTGAGATGTCTCCACCAACTTACCATGCCTTAGGCTTGGCCGGGAGGTCCTCACACCATTCTTGGGCTTGCTGTGACCTCCATGTCACAATTTACGACTTCTTGTCATTTACAACATAATTTTGTAATTTAAAAAAATTAAGAATAAACCAAGAAAGAAACATGACTATATGGAGTCACCCTTCTTGTTACATCATAAAAATATAAGGAAATTCCTCTAAAGCATTAGTTTGGCTAGAAATTTAATTTAAACCAAAACCAACATATCAAATACATCATATATACAATCATACATTTTAAATGATTTCTAGGTACCAACCATGCATCATACACACACATAGCCCTGAACCAAGCTCTGATACCAATTGTTGGATCTAGTTGTTACCCTTAGGTGTTTACGGTACAAGCACGTGTTTTAAAAAATTTAAACTTTTAAGCTTGCAAACAAGCAGAAACAAAATACCAAGAAAACAACTCAAGGCTTGAAAGAGATGTAAAATATATAGGAATTTTACATACCTCTTGTAGTTACTTTAATCTTCTAATATACTTCCCAACCGAGCGCATTAACTGCTTATTCTTTGGGAAGCATCATTCCACGAAATATACAATGAATAGGTTATGGATTGGACCAAATCAAAAGATGAAAAGAAAAGACAATTGATAGCTTTCAAAATTAAATTATAAAACCTTTCCCTTTGTTCCTCTTAGTGTGGCGTATGGAACTGCACTTTGAAATCACTCAGATTCTTTTCTCAAGCTCACAACAATCTTGGCCTTAGGGAAAATTTTTCTCTTAAAATTTTCTTCTTCCCTTCTCAAGTGGATGACTAGTTTACTCTTCTTCTCTCAAATTTGTATCACTTGTATAGCCACAACAAAGAGAGGTTGCATATATATAATTTGCTAATCCTAGGTATCACTTAAAATTTTTGAGTGTAATTCAAAAATTCAATCTTTAACCATTAGGGATTCATACGCCTACTAATGAGGAATATTAGATAATCAAATTATCTAATAATTTATCAATTAATAATCATATTATTAATTTTTATAATAATATATTTTATTTAACAATTAAATAAAACGTGTGTGGTTTTCTAATTGGTCATGCTTTAATTAAAAATTGAAATAAATGAATTTTACTTAATTAATTTCCTTTGACTTAGTTTCCTAGTGAATATAGGTTACCTAAGAAATTAAAACTCTTTTAATTTTCAGTTTTTATTCACTTTGATAATTAAGATAGTTAGGAGTGAATATATTTAACCATTTCAAAGATCAATTCCCCTCATTTGGCCATACACCTCTCTATCACATGGGAAGGAGGTTGTTTCACAAATTTGAACAATTCAAATTTTGCAACAACATTAAGATAAATAAATAATTAAATTAATTTTATCCTAATAAAATGCTATAGTCAAAATTCCTAATAAAATGGGAATTAAATTTTTTTAATCAACTTCTTCAAATTAAATATTTCAACAATTCAAATATTAATTTAAAGTAGTTAAACCAAAAAAATAATTATTAAGATAAAGGTTATCTAAATTGAGACAACACTTGTCTTAATTAAGACAAAATGTTGTCTTAAATTTTCATTGTCTAATTAAAACAATACTTGTTTAATTTAGACAACTAATGTAAGAATTATTTTTATCTCTTTAATGATAAAAATATTTCTCACATTTTCAAACAGGTTTAAGACAACATTTGTCCTAATATAATTCTATCTAAATTAAGACAACTATTGTCTTAATAAAAATATTAGCTGAAATGTTATTAATTAACTTTATCTTGAATTTATTCCAACTTAATATGGATTAAATTCTTTAAATCTAGGTGAGAAATCTGTTTGGACATATGAATTTCAAGCTTCAATAAGTTTAGGATTATTTTAATCTCAATAAGATAATCTAATTTTATTAATCTTGAAGTCATTTCATCAAAGACTCATTATTGCACTCCTGATAATTCCTAAAATTACGAGAAGTTAATGTTGAACATTTATTTGTCCTATTTACAAACCTAGTGTTTGTGAATCCTCTTAGTCATCCATTAACACAAGATAAAATTATCGTTTTATCCCTTATGCCAATTTTTTTCCTAGTTTCAAATTTCATTTATAAGTGATCAAATAATATTGTAAAACTTTTCTAAAAATTTTTCAAAATTATGAATAGCTAATTCATCATTTCATTGGGCCCATATATATGACTTGTCTTCCTGAAATCACCATAAGTGATGTAATGCTACTACCTTCATTTCATGGATTTATGTTCCCAGATGTTCACTCCCACTATGATCCCAACATAGAATGCCTTGACAAATGTCTCACAATGGTCATGCTCATAGTATATCAAATATCACAATAGTTATGAACACGAGTCTATAATCCATCAGGATTTTGGTTCTGCTACTAGCAAATGCAACACATGTGAGTTTAAGTTCAAAGCAATGATATTAACTTGAACTTAATATCTCATTTTATTCCAATTCATTTAATAGTGACATTACTTGAAGTCTACTACTTCAATGATTTGATATTCATCATTCTCTTAGAAAGGAATCTCATTATTTCTATGGAGATTATCCGAACACTACAATCTTTATTGAATAGAGTGATTAACTCTACTCAGTGACTGTGAACAGTATTTTAAATTCATCCAAAGATATATATCTCTTTTTGTATAACTTTTCTATAATTGTATCTTGGCTTACTAAAATCTAAAAAACTTAATAGTTAAAAAATAAAAATATTGTATCTTGGCTTACTAAAATCTAAAAAACTTAATAGTTAAAAAATAAAAATTACATAAATAAATTTTTTATTTATTAATATTTAAAATATATTTACATTAAATTAAACTTATTCCAATTGTGATCCTCCTTTCCTGTATTGAGGAGATCTTCTTTCCACTCTTACGCTGCTTCTTCATCTTGACTTTTGGGAGCAGACTACACTTGTTGCTTGAACTGAGTGGTCTCTGACTTCTTTTTAAGCTTGGTTATATGTTGCTAAAGCGGATTTTCTTTTGTTTGAATTTCTTTGCTCTCCTTTACATTTAATGCTTTGGCAACTATTCATAAAGGTCCTTTCACTTTTCATTTATTGTATGTCATAACCTCATTATTTATGTCTCTTTTTTCATGTGACTTCCTCTTCAGCCCACTACTCTCTTTCTTCTTTTTCTTTTGATGGAGTGTTTAACTTGATTTATGAGTCAGCAATATAAACGATGAACTGTAATGCGACAGGGGAAGGATATTTGGATGGGGTGACGACAAAGGGAACATGGTGAGGCGACAACTGTTGACTGGCGACGGGACTAGGAAGGTTTGATATTGTGGAGTACTAGCGACGACAAGGTTTAAACGCAACGTTGGGTGAGGGAGAGAGTTTCCATTTCCCAAGAACTTCTAGGAGAGAGTTTCCATTTCCCAAGAACTTCTAGTCTCCTATCCTTATTAAAACGTCAATTATCTTTTTTTAATTTGGAAAAAAAATAGGTTGGGGAGAGACTGAGAGAGTTTCGTGAACTTTTAGTATTCTCTCGTTACTAAAACATCAATTATCTTTTCTTAATTTATATTGGGAAAATAAAGGGAAATGGAGTGAGGGGTGTTGGAGGAAACAAAAAGAGTACGTTTGCCAATGCTGGGAAGAACAAGAGACGGGGAAAAGTGAATAGACATACCATCAGTCTATCACTAAGCAACATATGAAACATCTTGTATTTTAAATAATATATCTTTAGTTTGGTTAGGTGCATCGAATCTAGTGATTTTGTTAAAATTAAAACAAAATAAAATTATGATCAATTTTTAGGGGTTTAGTTACCGGATTAGTTTAGTATACTTTTTAGGAGAAGTTTAAGATGGGGTTGTAACTTAATTTCTGACATTTTTATCTCTTATTTTTTTTGTTTTTTGTCCTATTTTTTTATTTTTTGTCATTAGTTATTTATTTTTTATATCATATTTTTTAAGAATTTTTTAAAATATTTTAAAATATTTTACTTATGAATGAATAGTAAAAAAAAAAATGAATGAATAGTATAAAAAAATTTCAAAAATTAAAAAAAACATATGATATAAAAAATAATTAATTAATACTAAAAAAATAAAAAAATGAGACAAAAAAAAAAAGAAATTGAAAAATTGAAATTTCAAAAGTTATCCTCGCCCCATTTGTGACCCTAATTTTTAACACCCCTATTTTAGCCTTTATCCTATGAGCACACATCTCATATAGCATCACCCATTATTTTTGGAAAAATTATTACTTAATATTTATTAATATACTAAATTCATACTTGATATTTTTATATATATCAAGTTCTCAAATATTATCATATATTCATATTTGTTTGTCCTTTATAAATAATTATTGTATTATAAAAAGCTACCATTATGTTATTATTATAACATAATAACTCATTTTTATAATTGAGTAACAATTTTTTTATAACACAATTATTTTTATATCTAAATAATTATTTTTTATAAAAAATAAAAGAAATTAATAAGTAGTATATTATACCACTTGATAATTTGGTACCCAGATACCAATTAATAATTTCCCCATTGTTTTTTGGTCAGAAAAGTTTTTCTACAAACTGAGTGAAAGGATTACCTAATTGGGCCACTAGACGATGTGGTAATCTCATACCGCCAGGCCTTGTGTTATCTATAATATTTCCACTAGGCTGGCTGGCCCATATAATTGGGTGGAATAACAGTGTCAAATAAAAAAATTCTCAAAACGAACCGAACCCTGCTAATAGATTGTTCAGTGTTTCCTGTTATCTTTTCACAGTTCACCTTCATCACCACCTTCATCACCCCGATTGACGATCTCAGGTGAAGGAAAATCTATCATATGTATAGCTCCTTACTCTATAATAGGGATTTTAATGAGTTGGTTCGTCTAAAATTCACTTGTTTCTCGAAAATTTTAGTGTGGCTGAGCCCTTTTATGCTATCATCATCTCTTTGATAGGGTTTTGATATGGGTTGGGTCTTTTTTTATTGAAGATTTTGCTTTTGTCAATGTAATCCCAAACTGAAAATTTGAGAAATTTGGTTCTATTATTACTTCTTGATTCACTATTTTTTTAACCTTAAATAATCCTTTTTGTATATGCTGTATTTCCTGATTGAGCAATTTTAATCTCAGATGGCGTTGCAAGAAAAGCTAGAAAGATTTAAAAAGCAGCAGGAGAAGTGTCAGTCAACCCTCACGAGCATTGCAGCTAGTAAGGCCGCAACAATCCAAAAATCTACTCGTATAGCTGCATCTGCTTCGGCCAATGGAAGAACTCCAGCTCCTGCTGTCAAATTTTCAAACGATACAGAGAGGCTTCAACATATCAACAGTATTCGGAAAGCTCCTGTAGGTGCTCAGATGAAGCGTGTTATTGATCTGCTGCTGGAGGTATCTATTCCAATTACCCCTTTGCATTTCTTTCCTCCTTTAATGCCCATGTATAGATTGTATATCATGTTAAGTTCACGACACTATTGTCAGTTACTGGTGATACAAAAATGGCGGGTTTCTTAAAAATTTTAAAAACTAAACCCTATATGCTTTCCATGTTAGATTATAGTGCAAAATTATATACTTTTTGGAGAAATTCTTAGGTAGGGCTCACCTACAGAGGGAAATATAGACTAAGCTAATCATAGATGGACATATAAGCATACAAGAGGTAATTCTCAATGAGTTCCATTGAAAAGTATGTATAACATGTTTATATGTCTATTTATGATTGACTTGGTCCTTATATTTTTTATAAACCGGTTCTAGAGGAATTTTCTATTTTTTGAGTTGCTAGAGCTAATAACAAAACTGCAAGGTGTAATGATATATTTATTATGAAAAAATAGTGGTGTTTAAAACCATATTTTATCATGCTGTTGGGTTAGTGATAGCACAGCATTAATTAAGATCCACCGTTGATCACAAAAAAGGGCATTTCTTCTATTAGTAACTTGCTATGTTGAAGAGTTCCCATAATAATTCATGTAATATATGACGCTGTTCATTATTTCTGTCAGCCATCTATAAGTTGTGTTGTTGTGGATGATGAATCTGAAATGGCTGTTAATACACTCCTCCTTGTTTACAGACCAGACAGGCTTTAACACCAGAGCAAATAAATGAGGCATGCTATGTTGATATGAAGGCTAACAAAGATGTTTTTGACAATCTGAGGAAAAACCCAAAAGTAAAGTATGATGGAGTACGATTCTCTTACAAGGTAACTTTTTTACAAGCATACATTTGGACCTTCATATATTCTCCTGTTGTACCAAGTACCACTTATATGGATTATGACATCCTGGCTTTGCTTTTGGTCTATAGTCAAAGCATGAACTTAAGGACAAAAATCAGCTTCTGTGCCTAATACGCAAGTTTCCGGAGGGCATTGCTGTTGTTGACCTAAAAGATGCTTATACTACTGTGATGGAGGACTTGCAGGTAAAAGATTCTATTAGTTTCTTTTTCGATGATGAACATTAATCTTTCTAGTAGTATTGGTGGAATGTTGGTCATAGATATATTTCTAACTCCTATATTGGTTTGGGCCCATTGAGCAAACAAAACCTGTTCTCGCAGAGTTGACTTCTCTGTGCACAATGAATTTTTGGGACAACTATTAGTCAATCTCATTATCCTCTTGAAAGAAGCTCAATATTATGGGTAGTATAGTAATACTTCACGTTAGTAGGTTTTCTAGAATCATTTTACTACTTTCTCTAAACTTTTGGTTGTCATTGTAGCATTATGGGTATGGCTGAGGAAATGGAAGCTTTCTTATGTTTCATCAAAGGCTTTCAGAACAAAACTTTACTGTTTATGGTGCCAGCCTGAATGTGGTTAAACCTTTCTTGCTACTTTAATCACATTAGGATTTAGGAGTTGGAACTCTTTGCGCTGACTTAGGCAGAAAGCTGGTTATGGAAAGTCCTTACTGAAGGAAGTTAGTCTGTTACCTAGTATATTTCAGTCCGGAGGGGTATACCATCTTGTATAACATACCCATTGAATTTCCTCTCTTCCTCTCTCAGTCTCCCTGTCTGTTTCTCATGCTTTCTTCTGCGATCTTTGATCTTCTGTGGAAGATCACACCCTCTCGGTATCTCTGCTACTCTTTATTGTATTGAGTTTTACATGATAAAGAAGAATTTGTCTGATGTTTAAGATGAACAATGTTCTGTTACCAGAATGCTGTATTAATAGATGAGTAAATTTTTAGTATATCTTTATCAAAATATATAAAAAAGAATAGAACTATTGGAAAAAATTGACCTATAAGTCTATAATCAGATGACTTGTACTCTGACAGGTGATGTTTTATTACAGGTATAAGAGTCAAAATCTAGTCAAATGGTTTTGCATTGAATATGACCTTATATGGTTATCCTTTTCTAGGCTTTGAAGGCTGCGGGACAGATTTGGTTGCTGTCCAACTTTGATTCACAGGAAGACATTGCCTACCCTAATGATCCCAGGGTGCCCATTAAGGTGGATGATGATCTGAAACAGCTATTCCGGAATATTGAATTACCTCGTGATATGATTGATATAGAGAAGGATCTCCAAAAGAATGGGATGAAACCTGCTACCAACACTGCAAAGAGGAGGAGTGCAGCGCAAATTCAAGGCATTTCTTCCAAGTCCAAGCCTAAGAAGAAGAAGAATGAAATCAGCAAGAGGACGAAGCTGACCAATGCCCATCTTCCAGAGCTTTTTCAGAAATTAAACAATTCCTGACTTAAATGAATTCACATGAAGAATTCGATGAAATTACGTACATATGATCATTTGATAATGTGAGATAGATCAGTGTAGAAAGTATTCAAGTACTTCAGACGAATAGATAGCCTTTCATTGTATTAGTGAAATGTTATTTGTATACTATTTTTTTTTAAACATCTTTTGTACTTTTTCTTTTAATCATTGATATAGTATAAAATAATGATAATGATAGACAATAGATAATAATAAAATAATATATGTAAAAAGAAATACAAGAGTTGCATAAAATAAATAATGTGCAAATAACATTATTATTGTATTAATCATTTTATTGTTTGTGATTTTGGACATACTCATGGGAGCAGTACAAATTCTGGGTATTCCTTTAAAACTCAATTGTAGAAGAATTTGCACTCCTTTAAAACTCAAATCTAGAAGAATAATCTATATAGGCGAGAGCAAAGCTGGCAGACATTTTCTGAACTTAAAGTTCATGACTTTTTCAACTCTGGACGAGAACTATATGGATGACAGACATGGCAATTTAGCAGAGTAAAAATATTCAGGAGGCTCCTATTGATCTATTAAAACTCTCAACAGAAAAATCATAAATGAATGAATATTAGAATCTCGTTTGAATGTTGATATTTATTTCTCTAGTTTGAGTTTGTTTAAATAAAAATTAATCAGAAGCAGCCTTCTAGTTCTAGCTAGACTCACAGAAATTCAGGAAGTTTTGCCATGGGTGCCGGTGCATTCACAGCTCATTTTCTGCATTTCTAGGAGAATACTCTAATTATTTTTATTCTTCAAGCCATAATATGAACTTTCAAACTTATGGGAATACATATGGTCGCTGCACATGAATAAACACTTCTGTTGCTATTAATTTCTTTGTTTCCTTATTGAGAATGTTAATCCAGGCTATCCAGCCCTCCAAGAAGTGATTGGCAATTCGGATACCGATATTGTGCTCTGTTTTTCAACACTGCATCGGTATCCTGAAGAAGATTTAATGCCTTGAACCAATACTGAAATATCATAGTATTATACAAAACCTCCACCATTGTAAATTTTTGTGGTTTATGAGGTTTTCTGGGCATCAAAGCAATGTATTGGAGATAGCTATCGTCAGCAAAGGTTTCGAGCAGCGTTTGCAGAAAATGCTTGAGGAGTTGTCTTTTGGTGTAGGGGAACTGCATGTTCTTGCCATTGATCATGTCAATGGCAACGTCATTGAACGGTTGCTAAAACGTTTCTTCTTGCAAAGCTACAGCTAAGCTACAGCTCCAGCACACCTTTTGGTTCTTTCTAAACTACAACATATTTTTTCTACGACTCGTACTTTTCTGTTTTTACTTCTTACTATCCTTTTCTTTTTGTATTATTTAGAATATTTTCTATGTCTAATAATTTTTTAAAATTTTTAAAATGTTTTTTACCTTTTCTTTAAATAGTATACTTGATCAATACTTTTGAAATAGTAACATTGAAATTTTTTACTGTTCAAAAGAAAAGTAAAAAATTCTAAATTTTTTTTTTTAATTTTCAAATAATTATCTGACATAAAAAATAGTTCAAATAATTTAAAATAAAAAATAAAGAAAAAACAAAACAAATAAATGGTGGGAGTTAAAAACAGAAAACGTATATCAAAGGATGCTATAGGTTAACAAGATCTTTTTTTTCTTATCTTTTTTATAAAAGAAATATTTATTTTTATTCTTATTACTACTTGCATTCTAGATTGGATTCTGAAGCTAACTGGATTTGAAACCAAGTGACGGTTTTAGAGATGCAACCAGAGCTTTGCAATATTTGGGATTGGATGGAGAGAAGATCTCCATTGGGTTTGACGTTAGCAAATTCAGCTATAGATTTTCAAATGCATTCCACGTTTCTCTGTGAACTTTACTTAAAAGACGGGGAAAAGGATCTTACCACCAACTGCGTATTGTCCTTGATGTAGAATAAAATTGAACAAGTGAACCAAAAATTAAAAATAACTCACAAACTAAGCTAAAATCTTTATTTGTCAGTAATCAATATGAAGAATGGTAAATAATACTGTCACCAAGCATCCATATATAAGTTGCAGAGTTTTAGTATGATTAAAATCCTTAAACTTAAACTAAATGGTTATCTAGATTTTGGATAACAAACATCCAAGTAAAATAAGTAATCAATAAATCCTTAAATAACTAACAGATATCAATTCCTAAATAAATAACTAAAATTACAAGATTAAATCATAAAAATAAATCTAAATTTCATCATCACATTCTGTATCATTCTCCCTTGTTGAAAAAAACTTGTCCTCGAGTTTCAAAGTATGCAAAGAACAGGATGATGCATACAGCTGTAATAGAAGGCGGTGGTGACAATGGTAATGGATTTTCCCTTGTTGAAAAAAACTTGTCCTCGAGTTTCAAAGTAAGCAAAGAACAGGATGATGCATACAACTGTAATAGCAAGCGGTGGTGACAATGGTAATGGAAGGAACAATACAAGTAATGCTTTTGAACTCACAACATATTCAGGAGGAACGAACTCAACTTGAGAAAAATGTACTTGTACAGGCTGCACATCAACAACTTCAGTATTGTTGATGTCTACATATATGGATAACAAAACCAAATCATGTCCCTACGTTCCTACGACCAACAAGAGTAACAAAATCAGCCTTGATTAGAGCAATTACTTTTCCTGATCCACACTACAGTAAATCAACCAATATTACTTTCCTCATCCTCGAGTTTTAAAGTGAGCGAGGAATAGGATGATGCATGTAGCAGTAAAGCAGGAAGTGGTGGCAATGGTGGTGGAAGGAACAATATTAGTAGTGCTTTTAAATTCACAACATCTTCAAGAAGAATGAACTTGACTTGAGAAAAGTAGTTATAAGCCTCTGTCAACTCCAGATGAGGTGTCTGATGCGCCTTGGTTCTCCTTAGAAAATAATAAAAATGAAAATAAATTTCAAACCTCAAGGGTTCAAAAACCCTTTGAACACGTTTAAAATAAGTTATTGGTTTTCCTAATAAAATCTTAGATGTCACTTAGCACTATTTGCTTTTAAAAATCAATATATGCACAAAAGGATTCATGGTACGAAGATATCAAACGTTACATCCAAATTCGACAATACACTCAGAGTATAGATGAGAATGACAAGAAAACCATCAAGCAAATAGCAATGGGCTTCTTTTTGAGTGGAAAAATCTTGTATAAAAGGGGTTACGATGGAACTTTACTTCATTATGTGGATGATAAGGAAGCACAAACGATTATGATAGAAGTGCATAAAGGAATATGTGCGATGCACACCAATGGGTACATGATGACTCATCAAATCCTGAGGTGTGGTTACTATTGGTCCACTATGGAAAATGATTACATCAATTATTTCTGAAAGTGTCACAAGTGTCAAGTTTATGTTAATCATATCAACGCTCCACCATTCTTATTGCATAATTTGACAGCCCATTGTCATTCTCCCATGTGGGGTCTGTTCGGAATAGGTTACCTTGGATAGCAAGTCATATTCCTCAATTTAATGTAAATACATTAATAAATAAAGAGTTCATTTATGTAAACTTTATTTTCTAGTTATTAAGGTTCCTAGATTCTAATAAGGTGAGAGCTGTCAATGCTTTGAATGACCTTAAGTAGAAACCAGGGGAGCTGGTGAGATATTACATGCTCTAGGTAATGTCCGGCCTTAATGAGGCTAAGCTACATGAGGTTGAGATTGATCCAGACAGTCAGGTGTTAATGATCATTCACAGTCTGAACTCCAAGTTCTCACAATCCAAGTTGGACTATGAATTGCATAGCAGAGACTACACCCTTAGTGGGTTGATAAATGACTTACAAGCTATGGAGGAAGTTCTTAAAATCAAGAAGAACCTAGAGGCAAACATGGTGGTTGTGGAGCCTAAGAAGGTAAAGGGGACGGGCAATAAAAAGAAAAATGCAAAGAAATCAGCTGGGCCGAAGAAGAAGCCTATGAAAAAAAAGGCTAAAAGGGATAGCACAAAGGGAAAGTGTTTCCACTATGGTGCTAAAGGACATTGGAAGAGGAATTGTAGAACCTACCTCAATTCTGTAAAGAATAAACATGGTACAGGTTTTCTAAAAATGTTAGAAGTATTTTTAGTGGATTATTCTACTAATACCTAAATAGTAGATTCTGGAGCCACTGACCATGTTTGTAATTCCTTACAGGGGGTCCAAACAAAGAGAAAGTTGACTGAGGGTCAGTTCCAGACGAGGAAGGCAAATAGTGTACTAGTCTCAGCTTAAGCAGTGGGAGCCATTGCCTTGCATTTTTTGAATAACAAGCAATTAGTTTTAAATAATATTTATTTTATTCTTGGACTTCGCAGAAATTTGATTTCTGTCTTTTGTTTAATAAATTCTTGATATTGTATTTCTTTTGGTAATGAGATTACCATTTCTATGAATGGAATTTTAATTTGTTTTGGAATTACTAGGAATAATTTATGTTATCTAGAACCAATTAATTGAACTACAAACGTTGTAGAAACAAATTCACCTAAGTCTAAATGAATCAAGGAATCTAGCATAAATAAAAGTTATATATGGCATTTGAGATTAGGTCATATTAATCAAAATAGACTAAGCAGACGAGTAAATGATCATACTCTACCATACATGATAGAGTGTTCTTTACCAGTTTGTAAATCATGTATTAAAGGTAAAATGACCAAATCATCCTTTAAAGCAAAGGGTAATAGGATGCAGGATGTTTTAGACTTGGTACACATAGATGTGTATGGACCAATGAACATTTAAGTTAGAGGATGTTATGTATATTTCATAACCTTCATAGATTATTACCCACGATATGGTGTTATGTATCTAATGCAAAACAAAAGTGATTCCTTTGAAAAGTTCAAGGAATTCAAAGCTGAAGCTGAAAAGTAATTAGGTAAACCATTAAAGCAACTTCAATCAAATCGAGGATGTGAGTATTTATCTGGAGAGTTTTAGCAGTTTTTGGTAGATAATGGAATCATTTTTAATTTATTAGCACCTAGAACACCTCAAGAAAATGGGGTTGCTGAAAGGAGGAATATGACTCTTTTAGAAATGGTGAGGTCAATGATGTCCTATGCTACATTGCCAGAATCGTTCTGGGGATATTATATATGAATAACAGCATACCTACTAAACTTTGCTTCATTAAAGGTAGTGCCTAAGACACCAAGGGAGCTGTGGACAGGAAGTAAATCTTCTTTACGTCTCATGTGAACTTGAGGGTGTCCAACACATGTGTATAAGCCTGAGTCCACAAAGATGAAACCAAGGTTAGAGGTAGGTTTGTTTGAAGGATATCTTAGGAGTACAGGGGGATACTACTTCTATAGTATGTAGAATAAGAAGGTATTTGTTGGTGCAAATGAAACCTTCTTAGAAGAGGATTTTGTGAGAAATCACAAACCTCGTATCAAGATTTTTATTGAAGAACAAAGTGATTGGCCAGAATCTAAGGATGATTCTAATGAACAAATAACCGATATAGATTCAAGAGTTGAATTTGAACCAGTGGCACCTTGTCGAATTGGAAGGGTTGTTAGACAACCTGACATATACATGGGCATAGGAAAGTACATGGTGGCTCTTTCAGATGAACATGAATTAGATCCCATTACATATGAAGAAGCCATTAATGATATAGATGCTGTTCATTGGCAAAAGGTAATGAAATCAGAGTTGGAATCTATGTATTCCAACAAGATCTGGACTCTTATAGATGAACCAAAAGAATAAAATATATTGGGTGCAAAAAGACCTATAAGAGAAAGAAAGGAGTTGATGGGAAGGTAGAGACCTTCAAGGCTAAACTAGTAGCCAAGGGTTATATCTAAAGAGAAGGTATCGACTATGAAGAAATCTTATCGCTGGTTGCTATGCTTAAATCTATCAGGATCTTGCTATCCATAGCTGCACATCTTGACTCTGAGATTTGGCAGATGAACGTCAAGATCACATTCTTGAATGGGGATCTTAAAGAGCATATCTATTTGGCTCAACCAGATGGTTTAATTGAAAATAGCCAAGAGTACAAAGTCTGTGAATTACATAGGTTTATCTATGAAATTAAGCAAGCATCGAGATCTTGGAATATAAGATTTGATGCTATAATCATGTGTTATGGATTTCAACAAAATGCAAACGAACCATGTGTCTATAAAATGATACAAGAGAGTAACATTGTCTTCTTGGTGCCCTATGTATATGACATTCTACTCATTGCGAATGATGTAGGAATGTTACCTAAAGTAAAAAAGTGGCTGAATTAGTAGTTTCAGATGAAAGATTTAGGAGATGTTAGATATAATCTTAGGATCCAAATGACAAGAGATCGCAAGAACAAGCAGGTAGCCTTGCCCTAAGCGATCTACATTGTCAAACTGTTAACAAAGTTTGGCATGCAGAATTCCAAGGGAGATTTCACCCCTTCCAAGCA
>JASKGM010000010.1:1485016-1498642 GCA_034509205.1 Ceratonia siliqua | reverse complement strand
TAAGCGATCTACATTGTCAAACTGTTAACAAAGTTTGGCATGCAGAATTCCAAGGGAGATTTCACCCCTTCCAAGCAAGAAATCAAACTTTCTAAGGAGCAATCACCCAAGACTCATTTGGAAGTTAAACAAATGAGATAAATTCCCTATGCATCTATAGTAAGAAGTCTCATATATGCTATGATTTACACCAGGCTAGACATTTACTATGCAGTTAGTTTGGCTAATATGTTTTAGTCAAACCCTGGCATGGAACACTGGACTGCAGTCAAGTGTATATTTAAGTATTTTTGTAGGACGAAGAACTACATGCCAATGTATTTTGGTAGTGACTTATTTCGATTGGGCACACTGACTCAAATTTTCATTCTAACATAGGTTCTAGAAAATCAACATAAGGCTCTGTTTTCACTTTGGGTGGTGCAGCTGTTGTTTGGAGGAGCATAAAGAAATCTTGCATTGCATACTCCACCAAGGAAGCGGAATATGTTGCAGCTTCAGAAACTACAATGCAAGCTATTTGGTTACTAAGTTCCTTAAGGATGTCGAGGTGGTTTCAGATCTGGATAAGGCCATAACTTTCTGTTGTGGTAATAATGGAGCTGTGGCAAACTCAAAAGAATCGTAGAATCATAGGTGATAAGTACATATTTTATCATGTTTTTATGTTGAATTCTCTTACATTTAATTACTTTATTCTTGAGTTACTTGTGTTCTTACCTTTGTTTTAAGTTTTGTAAGTGTTTTGAAATGGAAATGCAATTATGATAAGAAGCAAGTCAATATGAAAAAGAGCAAAAAATGTTAATTTTTGGGTAAAAGTTAGAAGTTTCATTGCCCCAGTTCCCATTCTTGGGCACCACGTCACTCAAAATTAAAATAGAGTTCTAGACCCTAGAGTTCAGTGCCCCGACACTTCAAGACAGCATTACGGCACTCAAAAGACAACAATTCAACCCAGGACTAAGTACAGTGGCGTTGGGTAGCTCATGCTACCAAGAAGTTGGGCGCTGCAGCGCCCATTACTGTTATACACAAATTGAATTTTAAGGCTGGGTGCTGTAGTGCTCTGGGGACAAAGCCACGTGGTCAAGTGCACTGATTCACTTAAATTTAGATCTCCCACTTCATTCACCTATTCTAACACTTGGAAACTTTGAGAGAAAACATAGAAGAAAAGAGGATAGCAAGAGGAAGGCTAAAAGGTGTGACTTTGGAGAAGATTCAACCGTTTGGAAGTCTTCAAAGAGTTTCCTCCTCACATTTTCTTCATTATTCTTGTATTTTCTATAGTTTTCATGGATTTCATTGTTGTATTGAGTAATTTTTTGATGTTAGGAGGATAAATCCCCTTGGTGGAGGGGGAACACAATGCTTTGGACATGATTTTGTTATTAAACTCATTGATAATGTTATTCAACCTTTTTTGAAAGATAATTTATGTTCTTCTACTTGATTTGTTCATGATTGTTTCTTGGTTTTATTTGGGTGGACAACTACATGGACATGTATTCATCTA
The DNA here is from genome assembly GCA_034509205.1 of Ceratonia siliqua. Classification (NCBI taxonomy): domain Eukaryota; kingdom Viridiplantae; phylum Streptophyta; class Magnoliopsida; order Fabales; family Fabaceae; genus Ceratonia; species Ceratonia siliqua. The sequence goes on along the minus strand of JASKGM010000010.1, from coordinate 1,497,123 downwards.
AAGCTAGGTTAAAGGATTGAATATGTAATAGTTTGATTCTCTTATTCACAAGTAGCAATTTGTAGTGGTTAGGGATGTCCAAAACCTTGAGAACTATGAAGTGGAGCATAACATAGGTTAAATTATCCAAGCATTTGAGATTATTGCCTAGATTAATCTATCTTTCTCACCTTAATGCTTTTATTGGATTAAATCTTGGAAGCATTTTTTAGGTTGTTCATTGGATATAGAGTAAATATGGAGCGTTCTTCTATTTACCAACGAATTAAGGAAAAATTGAGATAACAGAGCTTGTTGTTATCTACAGTTAGTAATCAAGATAGAGAGTTGAAAATATTGTCATGTTTATAGTAATAACGAGTGATTGTCTAATGGAGAAGAGTGAATCCTTAACCATATTCTTCACCTTATTCTAATTTTCTTATTGTTTGTTGTGTTATTTAATCTTATTGTTTTTATTTACTTTGATCTTTATTATAAGTCCCTTTGTTCTCACCAAAAACCCCCCATTTACATTTCAAACATTGATTTATTAATTTATTTAGTAATTAATCAACTGAACCCAATTCTCTACGGGAAAACAACCCTTGCTTCTAGAAACAAAAATACTTACCACTATACTACAAGGAGATATATTAGTGGTGTTTCCCATTTGGAAACCAATCAAATTAAGGTTTTGTTGTTGAGGTTTGAAGTTCTAACTGGGAACACACTAAATTTTGGTACCGTTGCTGGGTATTGATCATTTAGTTGATTAGTTACTTTTTTCTTGTTTTCAATTCTTTTATTCTTTATTTGTTTCTTTCTTTCTTTCTTTTAGGTGTATGTCCAAAGAGGATATTGATTTGCAATTTCAAAGAATCAAAGAGTCTTATACAAGTCACAAGTTTGTAAGATAGCCACTATCCCCATATACACCACCCCTTCCAACTTTCTAAGCAGATTACAATGGAAGGAAATAACAGAACTCAAACAGTTGGGAACCCCATTGTTAGATCAAATACCACTATGTATACATTATCCTGAACATGAGGTGGCTTGTCAGTTTAAATTAGGACTAATCCACTTTTTACCAAAATTTCGTGGTTTGGCAGGAAAGGACCCAAACAAACACCTTAAGGAGTTTGAAGTAGTACATTCAGGGATGAAAATGCAAGGTATGTCACTTTAGCAAATTCAATTCAGAGTTATCTCTTTCTCATTAACAGATTTAACCAAGGAATAGCTTTACTACTTTCCATCAAGAATTGTAAACAGTTGGACTGAAATGAAGAGTTTATTCCTTGAGAGGTATTTTCTTGCATCTAAGGCTTCCTATATTAGGAAATACATATGTGGAATTAGACATTTTAGTGGAGAATCTCTCTATGAGTATTGGGAACGTTTCAAAAAGTTATGCATGACTTGCCCCAATCACCAGAAAAATGAACAACTTTTGATTCAATATTTTTATGAAGGGCTGGCACTTCTAGATAGAAGTATGATAAATGCTACAAGTGAAGGTGTGCTAGTAGATAAAACATCCGACGTTGCTAGATATGTTATAGCAAACATTGCAGCCAACTCTAGGCAGTTTAGCACCAGCGATAATATGCCTACTTAACAAGTCAGTGGAGCTCAAGCATCTTTTAATGGGCAATAAATGAATCAACTTGCTTCATTGGTTAGTAAGATGATGGGAGGAAACACGCAGCAAGTATATCAGTGTGGCATTTGTTACACACAAGGCCATCAAACAGACATGTACCCCTCATTACTAGAAGACAACTCAGAACAGATCAATGCCTTAGGGAAGTTTCAAAGGCATAAGAGAAAATATGATCCCTATTTAAGTACCTATAATCTATGGTGGAGAGATCACTTAAATTTTAGTTATGGAGGTAATTAAACAACTGCAATGCAGTTAAGACCACCAGGTTTTCACGCAAGACCACAACAACCATACCAAGTGAAACCATCTGTGGCTCCTCAGACATCTAGAGCATCAATAAGAAGTAAGTACATGTATCCAGAACTTGGAAAGCCAAATGGGTTAATTACCAATGGCTGTAAGCCATTTGGAATCTCAAGGTTTAGCAAAGTTACCCTCATAAACAAAGAGAAACTGAGGGAAAATGCTAGCACAGTAACCTTGAGAAGTGGTAGGGAGATTGAAAGCCCAACTACTGTACTACCATCAAAGACAAACCAAGAGAAAACCACATTGAACAATGAAGATACCTATATGCCCTTTCCACCTACCCTAGAATCATTATCCACCAAGGTTGATCCAAAGCCATCACCCCCTACTCCATTATATGTGACAAACCTCAATTCCTTAATCGTTTTGCAAAGAACGAAAAGGAGGAACAAGAGAAGGAGATAAGGGAAACATTCAGAAAAGTTGAGGTTAAGTTACCTCTTCTTGACAGCATCAAGCAAGTACCCATATATGAAACTTTTTTGAAGGAACTGTATACTTCTAAAAGAAACTCCAAGGAAATGAAAGAATCAGTGTAGACAAGATTGTTTCAGCTATCCTACAAAGAAAACTTCCACCAAAGTGTAAGGACCTGGGAACAATTACAATACCTTGCATAATCTGCCACACTAGGTTTGAACATGCCATGCTAGATTTAAGAGCTTCTATTAATGTTATGTCATTCTCTATATATGAGTCCCTAAATCTTTGCCTTTTACAAGAAATTGGTGTGACAATACAACTTGTTAATAAATCTAATGCTTATCCAAAAAAGAATGATTGAGGATGTTTTAGTGTAGGTAAATGAAATGCTTTTCCTGGCAGATTTTTATATTCTTGACATGGAAGATATGTCATCACCTAACCCCTCGCCACTATTGTTATGAAGACCATTCTTAATGACATCTTAAGAAAAGGTTGATGTTCCTGCTAAGACAATCACACTGGAGTTTGATGGTGAGGAAGTAAAATTTCCTATTTTTGAAGTAATGAAATATCCAGCTGATTGTAATTCTATTTTTGCAGTAAATATTGTGGATTCTTTGTCTCAACATGTTTTGAATTCACATGGCTTAGAAGATTTGGATTTAGTCATTGATAACCACCTGGATAAAGATGACTTTGAAGAAACCACCAAGGAATTGGTTGTGGGTGGTCAAGTTTATGAATTAGTGGTAGCATTACATGCTTTGCCAAAAATCTCTAAAACTTTTAATACCTATTTCATTGTATTACCTATGACAAATGAAAAACTTCTTTCTTTAACTGTGCAGGCTCTTAAATCAGAATTAAAGTCATTACCAAATATCTTAAAGTACATGTTCTGAAGAAGACACATTACTAGTAATAATAGCAAAAAGGCTTACAAAGTTTTAAGAGGACAAGTTGATCCGAGTGCTAATAGCTCATAAGACGGCTATTGGTTAGACCATCACCGATATTAAAGGGATTAGCCCTTCAACATACATAAACCAGATACTAATAGAAGATGAGGCCAAACCAAGTAGAGAGGCACAACACTGTTTGAACCCTCCTATGATGAAGGTGGTGAAGAATGAGATACTAATGCTCCAAGATGTTGGGATTATATACCCAGTATTTGAAAATAACTGGGTGAGCCATATAAGTAGTGCCCAAGAAATCACAATTGTTGTGAATGAGGACAATGAGCTTGTCCCCACTTGTGTGCAAATCGGGTGGCGTGTTTGCATTGACTATAGAAAACTTAACTAAAAAACACGTAAAGACCACTTTCCTCTCCCTTTTATTGATCAAATCTTGAGAGATTAACTTGTTATTCTAATTATTGCTTTCTTGATGGTTATTCAGGGTATAACCAAATCATTGTAGCTCTAAAAGACTAGGAGAATACTACTTTCACATGTCCATTTGGCACATTTGCATACAAGCGAATGCCGTTCGGCCTTTGCAATGCACCTGCTACATTCCAACGGTGCATGATGAGTACCTTCTCTTATTATGTTGAAAATATTATTGAGGTCTGTATGGATGATTTTAGTGTTTATAGAGATTCATTTGATGTATGCCTTCAAAATTTGTCACTTATGCTTAAATGCTGCATAAAGACTAACTTATTGTTGAATTGGAAAAAATGCCATTTTCTGGTTAGTCAAGGGATAGTTTTAGGAAATGTAATCTCTACTAGAAGGATTGAGGTTGATAAAACTAAGATGGACCTTGTTTGCTCTTTACCCTTCCTCACTAGTGTGAGGGAAATGCGTGCTTTTCTTAATCATGCAGGATTTTATCACAGGTTTATTAAGGACTTCTCCTCATATTGCATTGCCCCTATGCAAATTGTTGCAGAAAGAAGTAACATTTCTATTTGATGATAAGTGCAAAGCTACTTTTACTAAATTGAAGGAGAGTTTGACTCCGGCTTCTGTGATCCAACCACTAGATTGGAATCTACCATTTGAGATCATGTGTGATACCAGTGAATATGCCATAGGAGCTGTGTTAGGCCAAAGGGTTGGGAGAGCAACTCATGTAATATATTATACTTCCTACACTATGAATGACGCCCAACTAAACTATTCAACAACTAAGAAAGAACTCCTTAATATCATTTTTGCCTTAGAACAATTTAGATTATATCTGTTAGGCACTAAAGTGACTAGTTTTTCTGATCAGGCAGCTCCGAGATACTTTTTAACTAAGAAACATGCTAAGCCAAGGTTATTTAGATGGGTGCTCCTCCTCCAAGAATTTGACTTAGAAATAAAGGACTAAAATGGGAGTAAGAAGATGGTCACAGATAACTTAAGCTAATTAGTGTAGGAAGAAGAAGCTAAAGCCACCAAAACTAATGATGCTAAAGCTGTAGTAAATTTTGTCAATTCCTAAAGTTTTGCTAGATTTAGTACTCCCAGGGCAATTATTAATGATCGTGGACTTACTTTTGCAACTAATCTGTGGAAGCTTTGTTAAGGAAATACAACATCAGCTATCTACTAAGTATCACCCATAAACCAGTGGACTAGTATAAGTGTCTAATCGAGAGATCAAGTATATACTTGAAAATATTGTCAACCCATCCAGGAAAGATTAGAGTTTGAGGCTTAATGATGCCTTATGAGCATATAAAATTGCTTTCAATACACCCATTAGTATGTTGCCCATCGGCTAGTCTATGGTAAGCCATGCCATCTACCTATTGCAAGAACTAGAGGAGCTCAGAAATGGTTCCTATGAAAGTTTAAGAATTTACAAAGCAAAGACAAAGGCCTTTCATGACTAAAACATTTCTAGAAAACATTTCAATGTGGGATAAAAAGTTCTTTTATATCATTCTTACTTGAAATTTTTTCCTGGTAAGTTGAGGTACCACTAGATAGGCCCATTTGTTATTACTAATATTTTTAACAATGGTGTAGTCAAAATTGAAAGTTCTAAGATAAGGAAGGTATTTAAACTGAATGGGCATCGCTTGAAGCCCTATTATGAGAATTTCTCTACAGAAGACATTGGCACCCTACCCCTCCAAGAACTGGATTACAATGAAGAGTGGCCTTACAGGTCTATGTCAAGCTGAAGACATTATACCAAGCACTCTCGAGAGGCAACTCGAAGGAAAGAAACCTCTCCAGTCCAATCAAATGTGATCTTTCTAACTCTCTTTCTTTTTATGATGCTTATTATTGTTTGTCATTGTTATTCTTTTCTCCCATGCATCACGCTGATATCTGAGTTATTTAGACTTACATTGAGGACAATGTAAGAACTAAGTGTAAGGGAGAGGTTTATGTTTTGTGGACTTGTATACTCTTTGTTAGCTCTTGGCTTTGTGAAGTAGCTAATGACATGACAGTTATGTTTTCACAGTGTTGAGAAAATTTTGAAAAATTTTCCAATTAGTTCTTTGAGAACGTTATGATTCATAAACATCTAATTAAACCTTTAGCGCACTTAAGTCGTATGCTTTGCAAAGCTGCAAAAGTTGTATGCATATAAGTATAAAAAATTTTCCCTCAAGCCAAAAATTAAAAGAAAAGCAAAAAAAAATAAATAAAGGTATGGCTATGCTTTGATGGTTTTATATGTTTAGTAACTGGGTGCTCACACCAAAAGCATGCTAGTGATTGTGATTTATTGAGTAACTGGGGTTTTTGTACCAAAAAGTATAAAATCCTCACGTCAAAAGGTGACCCACATCTTAATATCAGCTATCAAAATGAAAAAGAAAATGAGCAAAAATAAAATAAGAGGCTTATGTGTAATTGTTGCTTGTTTGCATATGGAATTCTGGATTTACAAAGTGTAGGGTACACACACACTTTAGTAGATGATTAGTGAATGATAATTTATTCATTGAAATCTTTGAGAAATTTTTAGATGATTCCTTGATTATTCTTTTATTAACTTCATGGATTTGGTGAAATACAAGTGTTAAGAGCTACCAAGAGTACATTAAGTCCCTTGTTATTTAGTTTGTTATGTTTTTTATTTTAATTTGTTAACAAGCAAAGATTGTGTGGCAGAATTTGATAACTGCACATATTTTGTCATGTTTTTATGTTGAATTCTCTTACATTTAATTGCTTTGTTCTTGAGTTTCTTGTGTACTTAGCTTTGTTTTATGTTTTGTAGGTGTTGTGAAGTGGAAATGCAATTATAAGAAGAAGTAAGTCAAGTTAGGCATGCTTTGGAGCAATGTAGAAGCAAATCCATAAGAAAAAGAGCTAACAATGCTAATTTTTGGGTAAAAGCCAGAAATTCCAGCACCCCAACTCCCACTATTGGGGGTCTTAGTGCTCAAAATCGAAGAAAAAGAGTTCCAGACCGAAGCGTTTAGCGCCTCGATGCTCTGAGACAGCGCTGTGATGCTCAAAATACGAAGATATTCAACCCAGAGCTCAGTGCTATGATGCTGGCCATCTAGCACCACAGTTCATGCTGCCAGGAAGTTGGCTGCCATGGCACCTAATAGCCAGGGCATCATTATTATGCACAAATTGCTTGTTAGGGCTGGGCATTACAATGCTCTGGAACCAAGGCCACAGCTCCTGTGCACACTGATTCACTTAAATTTAGATCTCCCACTTCATTCACCTATTTTAACACTTGGAAACTTTGAGAGAAAGCATAGAAGATAAAATGAAAGAAAGAGAACGGTTGAAGGGTCTGACTTTGGAGAAGATTCAACTGTTTAGAAGTCTTCAAAGAGTTTCCTCTTCACCTTTTCTTCATTCTTCTTGTATTTTCTATAGTTTTCATTGATTTTATTGTTGTATTGAGTAATTTTCTGACGTTAGAAGGCTAAATCCCCTTGGTTGAGGGTGAACTCAATGCCTTGGACTTGATTTTGTGATTAAACTCATTGATAATGTTATTCAACCTCTCTTTAATGGTTGTTTATGTTCTTCTAATTGATTTGTTCATGATTGTTGCTTGGTTTTATTTGGGTGGCCAACCAAATGAACTAGGTAATCATCTAAAGCTAGGATAAAGGATTGAATATGTAATAGTTTGATTCTCTTATTCACAAGTAGCAATTTGTAGTGATTAGGGATGTCCAAATCCTTGAGAACTATGATGTGGAGCATAACATAGGTAAAATAATCCAAGTGTTTGAGATTGTTGCCTAGATTATCCTATCTTTCTCACCTTAATGCTTTCATTAGATTAAATCTAGGAAGCATTTTTGAGGTTGTTCATTGGATAGGGAATAAGTCGGGAGCGTTCTTCTATATACCAAGTAATTAAGGAAAGATTGGGATAGTAAAGCTTGTTATTATCTACGGTTAGTAGTCAGGATAGAGAGTTGTAACATTGTCATGTTTACAGTCATAATGACTGATTGTCTATGATCATTTGCCATTGTCCAATGGAGAAAAGTGAATCCTCAACCATTCTAATTTTCTTGTTGTTTGTTGTATTCTTTAATCTTATTACTTTTATTTACTTTGATCTTTATTATAAGTCCCTTTGTTCTCACCAAAAACCCCCATTTACATTTCAAACATCAATTTATTAATTTATTTAGTAATTAATCAATTAAACCCAATCCTCTGCGGAAAACAATCGTTGCTTCTAAAAACAAAAATACTTACCACTGTACTGTAAGGAGATATATTAGTGGTGTTTCTATTTGGAAAGCAATCAAATTGAGGCTTTGTTGCAGAGGTTTGAAGTTCTAATTGGGAACATGCCAATAAGGCATCCAAACACATTGAGAGAAAGTATCATCTCACACGATAGATAGTACAGCGTGAGAAGTGTTCGTCACTAAGATTGTAACTGAAAGGAATCTGGCTTATCCATTCACAAGACTCTTTCACATAAGAGATTCGAGAGTCACTTAGAAGGATTAGGGATTAGGGATATGTCATACTTGCTTTAGGGAAAGTGGGAAATTGTTAGGAATAGGTTGCCCTGAAAAGCAAGTCGTATTCCCCAATTTAATGTAAATACATTTTATTATTAATAAATAAAGAGTTCATTTATGTAAGCTTTCTTTCTGACTATTAAGGTTCCTAGATTCTAATAAACCAATATACATTTGCGTAAGAATTTTCCAAAAAGGGAGATATGTATATTTTGGATGAATCTAAATTACTATTTACAGTCACTGAATAAAGCCAGTCACTCTATTTAATAAAGACTATAGTGTTTGGATTATCTCCACAGAAAAATGAGATTCTTTTCTAAGGATATGATGAATCTCAAATCATTGAAGTAGTAGACTTTAGGTAGTGACACTATTAAATGAATTGGAATCAAGTGAGATATCAAGTTGAAGTTAATACCGTTACTTTGAACTTGAACTCACACACATTGCATTCCCTAGTGGCAGAACCAATCTGATGGATTCTTGACTTGTGTCCATGACCATTGTAATCTTTGATATACTATGGGACAACCATTGTGTGACACTGGTCAACACTTTGTATGTTGGAATCATAGCAAAAGTGAACATCCAAGAACATAAATCCAAGAAATAGAGTTTATAGCATGACATTACTTTTGGTGATTTCAATAAGACAAGTGACATATCTGGTCTCAGTGAAAAGCTGAATTAGTTTCTCATCGTTTCACGATAATTTTAGAAAAATTCTAAGAGATTCTTTGGTCACTTATCGGATGAAATTTTATATCAAGGGACAAAATTGACATAAGGGGTAAAATAGTAATTTTACCTTGTATCAATGGATGGCTTTGAGGGTTCACAAACGCTAGGTTTACAAATTGGACAAAATCAACATTGACTTCTCATAATTTTAGGAATTATCAAGAGTGCAATCATGAGTCTTTGGTGAAATGACTTCAAGATTAATAAAATTAGATTATCTTAATGCGATTAAAATAATCTCAAATTTATTGGAGCTTAAAATTCCTATGTTCAAATGGATTCCCCACCTAGCATTGGAGAATTTAATCCACATTAAGTAGGAATAGTTTGAAAATGATGTTAATTGATAGCATTTCAGCTAATGTCTTTATTAAGACAAGCGTTGTCTTAATTTAGACAAACTTATTTTAGGACAACATTTGTCCTAATCATGCTTGTAAATGTGAGAAACATTTTTGTCACCAAAGAGACAAAAATAATTCTCACATTAGTTGTCTAACTTAAACAAGTGTTGTTTTAATTAGACAATGGAATTTTAACATCAAGGTTTGTCTTAATTAATACAAGTGTTGTCTCAATTTAAACAACATTTATCTTAGTAATTATTTAATTTAACTACTTTAAATTAATATTTGAATTGGCCAAATATTTAATTTGAAGAAGTTGATTAAAATAAAATTAAATTCCTATTTAATTAGGAATTTTGGCTATAGCATTTTATTAGGATAAAATTGATTTTATTTATTTATCTTAAAACTGTTGCAAAATTTGAATTGTTCAAACTTGTGAAACAACCTCCTCCCCATGTGATGGAGAGGTGTATGGTCAAAGGAGAATTGGTCTTTGACATAGTCACATATATTCTCTCCTAAATATCCTAATTATCTAAGTGAATAATGGTTGGAAATTAAAAAAGTTTTAATTTCTTAGCTAACTTACATTCACCAGGAAACTAACTAAATGAAAGGGATTCAATTAAGTAAAATTCATTTATTTGAATTTTTAATTCAAGCATGACCAATTAGAAAGCCATACATGTTTTATTTAATTTTTAAATAAAATATGTTATTATCAAAATTAAAAATATAATTATTAATTGATAAATCATTAGATAATTTGATTATCTAATATTCCTCATTAGTAGGCATGTGAATCCCTAATGGCTAGAGATTGAGTTTTTGTATTACACTAAAATGCTCTCACATGACCTATAGTTAGCATACTATATATTTGCAACATCTCCCTCTTGTGGCCATACAAGTGAATATTTAAGAAAGAAAAAAAGTGAATTCTTTGGTGTGTCACTATAGAGTTCTTCATGTCATACTAAGAGGAATAAAAGGGAAGGCTTTCTAATATACTAAGCATATTCACTATAGGTTCCGTGGATTGGTGTTTCCCAAAGAATAGGTGGTCGGTACGCTTGGTTGGAAAGTATATTGCAAGATTAAAGTGACTCCAAGAGGTATGTGAAATTCTTATCTATTTTGCTTCTCTTTCTAGCTGTGATTTATTTGCCTATGTGTTTTGTTTCCACTTGTTTGCAAGCTTCAATGTTACCAAAAATTTTAAAACCCATGCTTGTACCATAAACACTTAGGATAAATAACTAGATTCAATAAGGTATAGATGTGATTAGGCCTATCAATCCCAAGGCATCCAATGGACATCTCTTGATCTTAGTGTCCACTGACTACTTCACTAAATGGGTTGAAGCAACTTCTTATGCTACAATCACTCAAAAATTATTTTAAAAATTTATTAGGCTCAACATCATATGTTAGTATGGAGTACTAAAGAGAACAATCACTAATAATGTGCCAAATTTGAATAGTTCTGAATTCAAAATGTTATGTGAACAATTCAAGATTAAACATCACAATTCGAAGCCATACAAACCACAAATGAATGGGGCAGTAGAAGCAACCAATAAAAGTCTTAAGAAAATATTGGGAAAGATGGTAGTAACTATCACAACGTGATGATCGGAAAAAAGTCACTGTCATAACATTAAGGCTACAAAAGGGAAAAACACAGAGATAAAAAGATAGAGTCGCCACCAATTAATTTAGAAAGATAATTGGAATCCTTTAAAATATAAAAACTATCCCTTGGAATTAGATGAAGGGTTCAAGAGTCTAAATACACATAAGAAATGTGTTAGGTACATTACAGCGTCTATCCCTAAGGATGTTACCATAGATTATTTGTGCTTAAATTAATTGTATTTAAATTACCCACTTTTTGTTAATATGATGAATTACAATGGAAAGATAAGGAATAGAAGAACTAGACTTGTCTTACTGTGTAAGCGCCTACATACCCCTAAGGGGATCAAGATCCATATAGTTCAAGAATGTTTTGATGAAAATGTTCCTAGGAATGACATATGATCTCTTCTATAAGGCAAAAACTGTTTTAGATAATGAGACAAGAGAATAAATCCCCACCCAAAATCTATGGATGAATTAAAACAATATAGAAAAATAAATTTTCACATAAAGCTTGACAAAATAGGAGAACAATTCTCCACATATTATTTATGAAGAAAATAAGACAATATGGAAAAACGAATTTCCACATAAAGCTTAACAAAATGAGAAAATAATTCTCCACATAATGTTTTTGAAGAAATAAGACAATAAGACAAAATAAATTTCTACATAAAGATTAACAAAATGAGAGAATAATTCCCCACATAATGTTTAAGAAGGAAGGGCAGAGAATGGTGGAGATTTATTATTCCAGGTCAAAATCCAATTTCCAAAATTTTTGAGATGAAACTAAAAGTTCTGAAACATTTGGGGCTAAAATGAAATTTATGAAAACTTGGGGCCAAAATGAAATTTATGAAACCTTTCGGCCAAAAATCAAATTATTGAATCTTTTGTGGTTGATGACGTGTTAGTGAAGTGGCACTGACGTGTCAAATGACATAGCAGAAGAAAATGACCCAAAGGAAGCCCACAAAATTTATCCCATTTTTAGCAAACATAAATCTGACTTTCAATTCATTTTCAAAAGGACTCTTATTATTATTATTATTATTATTAT
>JASKGM010000010.1:1465848-1478169 GCA_034509205.1 Ceratonia siliqua | reverse complement strand
AAGAAGAAGAAGAAGAAGAAGAAAGAAGAATGAAGAAGATGGTGAGAGAGATAATGGGAAAAGATAGGAGAATAAGATGAATTTATAGATAAAAGGGAAGAAGAATCCTTGTGGGGGAAGGAGTTTAATGGAAGAAAGAATTTTTGGTGGAGAAGGAAGTCAACAATCCTAATGAAGGATGGAATATAATAGATGAAATCTTTTTTTTTTCTTTATTAAAAATAGGACACTTCAAGCTTCCCTTTGGCACTTCCCGTAAATATACAAAAGAAAACTAAAAGTAATCTAATTCTAAAATAAAACTCATAGAAAAGAATAAAAATCATAGAAAAATAATAGGACAAATATTGATTTATCAAATTCCCCCAAACCTAGATTTTGCTAGTCCTTGAGCAAAACAAAAAGAAAGAGAAATTTTTAAAATTTAAAAATTTAAAAATTTAAAAACAACCTAAAAAGAAAGCTTGAAAAACTTCCATTCCTTAACTCTCAATATGGCTAATAATTAAATATTTTATACACAGTTATATTTAAAATCCCAACACAATAAAGTTCATTATTCAAATTAAATGTATATACACATCTGTATTCCAATGCTCAAAATATATCTACATTGATTTCCCCCAAACCTAATGTCAAAAATCTCAATTCGCTTCAACTCTAAATCTCACAAACTCACTCATTAAAGCACACCGATCCTAGGTTTTAAAACACTTATCAAGCATATGCGAATATAAGTTATGTAAACAAGAAATAGCAAATATAAATTCGCATATGAATATGGGTATACTCAATAACCGCTCAAATGTTCACAAAATGGATCTCATGAAGGGAATCAAATACTAGGATTATAAAGATACCACATTGCCTATATCATTATTTTAATCAAAACTCCCCAGACAAGAAATATAAAGCATGTGCATAGCGATGGATAAGAATTTCACTTCATGGGATTGCCAGAGCATTACTTATAGCATAGTTCTTCACTTCTCAAATTTTTTTTTTGTACTAGTAACTTTCACATTCTTGAAAGAACTTGGAATCTCTTCTTATTTTCTTCTCTTTATATATATATACACTTTGAAAAGACCCAAGATGATTTTGCTATAGAGAATTGGCAATAATTCCCATATAAATGTTTTTAGCACAAGAAGTCAATTAAGGGATAAAGTAGGAGGGTAGGCACATACTCATTTTTTTACTCAAGTCATTTAACCAAAATAATGAAAATAAACAACATGAATCTTTAATTGATGTATAAAATCCTAACATTCAATACAAAACCTATAAGATCTTCTAACAATTAGGATCATGATGAAAAGTGTTTAACTCTTGCAATAAAATGCTTAAGGTCCAAAGCGGTCACAAGGTAGTCTCCACTATTTGATTCTTAATCACCAAAATCAAGTTCATCTCATCTTCAACATTAAAAGCACAATTTATGGAACATGAATATGCATCAACCCTTATAATAAGCTTTGAAAGTGTTGAGGAAAATAAAGACAAAGTGTATAAAAGACTTAATTATTCATTAAAAAGCAAATTGAAGCACTCAAAACAAAATCAAAAAGTTTTATTTGCACCCCAAACATAAACTAAACATCGTCCTCAATGTGTGAAATAAAGCATGTGTTTAGTAAAGAGTTGAGTAGGGAACAATTATGTAAGAAACTAAAAAAAATCAAATTAAAAGAAAAAATAAAAGATATTACCATGGGTGGGTTGTCTCCTACCAAGTGTTTTTTTAATTTCCTAGCAAGACGTTACCCTTTCTTATTAAGGAAGGTGCACCTTAGTCTCTTTTACTTTAAGTGTTTTCTTCACCCTCTCATCAATGAGAGCAGCTTCATGCTTAATCTCTACCTTTTCCTGCAATTGAGTCTCATGAATAAATAAGTCCAAACAATCAATAAAAGAACACTCAGCTACAGTAGAAAGAGAAGGATTATGTAGAGAATCAAACACTTTAAATTGGACAGTCTCTCCCAAGACTGTTATAGTTAACTTCCCTATATGGATATCAATATTTTTCTTGGTTGTTGCGATGCATGACCTGCCAAGAACAACTGTATGCACTTTATTCACATATGGGGTTTCTTCCATTTCCAAAACCACAAAAACTGCTAGAACAATAAGTAGGTCTAATTGAAACAACAAATCCTTGACTATGCCCTTTAGATATTTAATCAACCCATCTGCAAGCCAAAAGGACATAGTTGTGGGCTTAAGCTCCCATAAACCTAGTTGTAAGTATACTAAATAAGGCATGAGATTGATACTTACTCCTAAGTCTAGCTTGGCTTTAGAAATCTTTTTGTCCCCTAGAGTGATGCTGATGTTAAAACTTCATAGATCCTTCAACTTAGGAGGCAAGTTTTGTTGGGACATTGCACCAATAACTTCTCTTATATAAGGAATTGATGGTCTATAAGGATCAGTTGCCTTATGGATCAATGGAGAAGAAAAAGGCTCCTCTTTATTATTCTCAGTCCTCTTAAAATATTGAGGGTCCTTAGCTTGAATTTTCATGGGAACTTCGTTCTCCCTATGCTCCCAAAGTTGTTATCCCAATTAATGATGGGTGGTTTAGGAAATTCCATATAGGACAGTCTTCTATTCTTCTTAATTTATTTATTCCTGAAAAAAAAGAAAATAAGTAGAAACTCTAATAAATAAGAAAACTAAACACAAACTACCATAAAAATAAAAGTAAAAGTATGACAAAACTTGTATAAAAATTATGCACATAGTTACGCCTAAGCCTAGGTGTGTTTAGAGCTTCTTTTAGGGGTAACCTAGGGTTTTGTTTCAAAGAGGTGTTTTTGGTATTGTAGGATTCTCAAATAAAATACAGCATTCACAATTAGTTTTTCTGTCATCACTCACAGACTCATTTGAACTAGCCATGTTCACCCCAACTCGAAATTCCATAATGTCGACCATATCAAATTGATAGCTATTAGCTCAATAGCTTGTGTTGACAGGGAAAGGATTAGTGTGGACCTTCATCTCATTTTCTTTCTTTGTAAACTTTATTTGGAATGTTTAGATGCCTTTCTGTAGCATGTTCTTGAAATACAAGCAACGTTTAGTGGTATGACTATATACATTATGGTTCTTATAATATTACTTATTCTTAAGCTCTTCATCTAAAGAGATGACATGTCCTTTAGGAAGTTTAACTTATTTATCCCTTAAAAGGATATAAAAGATCTAGATGCTTTATTAATATCAAAAGAGTAGGTTTCTCGATTAACAAACCCCACCATTACCTTTGCCACAATCAGCCTAAAGTCCAAACATACATAAAAGGACACAGGCTATAACTCATCCAGGTAAACCTCATATTCGTCGATATCTTTGATGTTGCCATTCTTGTAGTTGACAAAGGATACATCTTTCTTTTTGTAAATCAACTTTCTATTTTGTTCTTCTTTCTCCTTATTTACTTGCTCAAAATTTCTCACTCGTTTATCTAATTCTCCTATGTCAAAAATCTTTTAGCCTACATATTTCTTCCAACGGCTATACTCTAGCCCATTTTGAGCTATCTTAGAAATTTGACCACTAACAACAAAAACAAAACACCTGCTTCTTGTTCTTGAATCTAGTAATATAGTCGTCAACTGTCTCCTTTGGTTTTTGACGAATCTTTCTAAGGTCCGACATATCTACGTTAATTTCTGCTTAATAAAACTGCTAATGGAAATTCACTCTATATCCTCCTAGTTATTAATCAAATATTTCGCTAGATCAACATATTATACAAAAGTTATATTAATTAAGGATAATGAAAAAAACCTAAGCTTCAAATGTTGAAATAAATAATTTGAAATTATCTAGGTGTCTAAGTTCATGTTTTTGAATCTCTAGATAGTTAAGTTTAATGGTTGGTCATATACCTAGAATATTACAATTCATGTATCTAGATTAGTATGATTCATGTATAATGCATTAATTATGGTTTGTGTAACTAGAGTCTAGAAGTCACCTAGTATGCCTATATATACCTCGTGTACTTAGTGATTGAAAGTAAGTCAAGTAAGTGAGTTGAAGATAGTTCTAAATTATTTTCTCTAAAATACCTTTTCCACCAACAAAGTGGTATCATAGATTATATCCTAAATTTAAGAAATGAGTGTTGAGAGAGAGAAAAATTCAGAGAGATGGAAAACAATGGAGTTCTTTCTATCCAATTTCCTTGTCTTACAAAAGAAAACTATGAAAAGCGGTGTCTTTGTATGAAATCCATACTTGGCTCTCAAGATGTGTGGGAGATGGTGGAAAAAGGCTATGAAGAAGTAGAAGATGAAGAACAAATGTCTCAAAATGAGAAGAATGATCCGTCAAATACAAATAAGAAGGATCAACAAGCCCTCACTCTCATTCATCAATGTTTAAATAACTCTATGTTTGACAAGGTGGCTAATGCAACCACCTCAAAGTAAGGTTGGAAGATTTTGCAAAATTCTTTTCAAGGAGTTGATAAAGTGAAGAAGGTGAGACTTCAATCTCTATGTAGTAATTTTGAAGTGTTGAGATTAAGGAATCTGAGTCAATTTTATATTATTGTTCAAGGGTGAAGGCAATTATGAATCAAATGAAGAGATATAGAGACAAGATAGAAGATGTTTGTGTGGTTTAGAATATTCTTCATTCTTTGACATAAAATTTTGATTGTG
The DNA here is from genome assembly GCA_034509205.1 of Ceratonia siliqua. Taxonomy (NCBI): domain Eukaryota; kingdom Viridiplantae; phylum Streptophyta; class Magnoliopsida; order Fabales; family Fabaceae; genus Ceratonia; species Ceratonia siliqua. Next base: position 1,473,487 of record JASKGM010000010.1, on the reverse strand, counting down.
TAGTATGTGCCATTGAAGAATCATAAGATCTAGACTCGTTGACTATTGAAGAATTAGAGGTTTCTTTACAGGCCCATAAAGATAAAATCAAAAAGAGACAAGAAGAGCCATTGGAGCAAGTTCTCAAAGCCAAGATAACTTTGAAGGATGATGAAGGAGAAAGGAGTCACAGAGGACGATGAAGAGGAAAAGGATGTGGTTGCCTATGTGGTCATGGGCAAGGAGAAAGAGGAAGAGGAAGAAGAAGAGACAATGATGAATAATCAAACAAAGAGGAGAAAAGCCACCAATCATTTAAAGGTCGTGGAAGAACAAGAGGAAGAGGACATGGCTACTATCAAAATCCGAATGAAATGAGGTATGACAAATCTCATATTGAATGTTACAATCGTCATGAATTTAGGCATTTTTCTTTGGAATGTAGAAATGCTACTAATGATTATGAAGAAGAAGCCAATCTTGTTGATGATAAGCAAGAAGTGGAAGAGCCAGCCTTATTTTTAGCACTCAAGGGTGAAGAGAATGATGGAAAAAGCATTTGGTACCTAGACACTAAAGCAAGCAATCACATGTGTGGGCATAAAGAAAACTTTCTAGAGCTTGATGAGAAGGTTAATGGTAATGCATTTCATTTGGAGAACTTCAAAATTTCAAATTGAAGGGAAAGGTACAATTCTAATATCTTCAAAGGATGGTAGCCATAAGCTTGCAAACAAGTGGATACAAAACACCAAGCAAACAACTAATGGCTTGAAAGAGAAGTAAAATATAAAAGAATTTTACATACCTCATGTAGTCACTTTAATATTGTAATATAATTTCCAACCAATAGTCACTTTAGGAAGCATCAATCTACATAAACTACAATAAATAGGTTTAGTGATTGGAACAAATCAAAAGATGAAAAGAAAAGACAATCGATAGCTTTCAAAATTAAATTAGAAAGCCTTCCCCTTTGTTCCTCTTAGTGTGGCATGAGGTTGCATATATATATATATATATATATTAACCCTAGGTTATGTGAAAGCATTTGAATGTAATTCAAAATTTAATCCTTAACCATTAGGGATTCATACGCCTATTAATGGGGAATATTAGATAATCAAATTATCTAATAATTTATCAATTAATAATCAAATTATTAATTTTAATAATAACAGTTTATTTAATAATTAAATAAAACATGTGTGGCTTTCTAATTGGTCACGCTTGAATTAAAAATTCAAATAAATGAATTTTACTTAATTAAATCCCTTTGACTTAGTAAGTTTCCTAGCAAATGTAGGTTACTTAAGAAATTAAAATACTTTTAATTTCTAACCTTTAATCACTTAGCTAATTAGGATAATTAGGAGGGAATATATTTGACCATGTCAAAGACCAATTTTCCTGCTTTGGCCATACACCTCTCCATCACATGGGAAGGAGATTGTTTCACCAATTTAAATAATTCAAACTTTGCAATAACATTAGGATAAATAATTAATTAAATTCCTTTTATCCTAATAAAATGCTATAGTCAAAATTCCTAATTAAATGTGGATTTAATTTTGTTTTAATCAACTTGTTCAAATTAAATACTTGAACAATTCAAATATTAATTTAAAGTAATTAAACCAAAAAACTAATTACTAAAATAAAGGTTATCTAAATTGAGATAACACTTGTCTTAATTAAGCAAACCTTTGTCTTAAAATTTTATTGTCTAATTAAAACAATGCTTGTTTAATTCAGACAACTAATGTAAGAATTGTTTTTATCTCTTTAGTGAAAAAAATGTTCCTCATATTTTCAAGCGTGTTTAGGATAATATTTGTCCTAAAATAATTCTTTGTCTAAATTAAGACAACTCTTGTCTTAATAAATACATTAGCTGAAATGCTATCAATTAAATTCATCTTGAACTTATTCTAACTTAATGTGGATTGAATTCTCCAAAGCTAGTTGGGGAATTCGTTTGTACATAGGAATTTCAAGCTCCAACAAATTTGGGATTATTTTATTCTAATTAAGATAATTTTATTTTAATAATCATGAAGTCATTTCATTAAAAACTCGTGATTGCACTCTCGATAATTCTTAAAGTTATGGGAAGTCAATGTTGAATATTGATTTATCCATTTTGCAAACCTAGTATTTGTGAATACTCGTAGCCATCCATTAACACAAGATAAAATTATCATTTTACCCCTTATGTCAATTTTATCCCCTAATCTTGAGTTTTATCTGATAAGTGATTAAATAATCTTTTAGAACTTTTCTAAAATTATCTCGAAATGATAAGTAGCTAATGTTAGGAATAGGTTGTCTTGAAAACCAAGTTGTATTCCCCAATTTAATATAAATATATTTTAATATTAATAAATAAAGAGTTCATTTATATTAGCTTTATTTTCTAGCTATTAAGGATCGTAGGTTCTAATAAACCAAGATACATTTTAGTAAGAATTATGCAAAATGAGATATGCGTCCTTGGATGAATCTAAAATATAATTCATAGTCCACGAGATCAATTTTGTGATTTCAGCAAGACAATTGACATATCTGGGCCTAATGAATTGATGAATTAGCTACTCATCATTTCAAGATAATTTTAGAAAAGTGTTAAAAGATGAACTGGTTACTTATTGGATGAAATCTGAGACTAGGGGACAAAATTAAAATTGACATAAGAGCAAAACGATAATTTTATCTTTTGTCAATGGACGGTTACAAGGGTTCACAAACATTAGGTTTTCAAATTAGATAAATCAATCTCATTCCATATTTAGTATACTTGCAACTAGGCTTTTGAGAGCTTAAGCCCATAACTATGTCCCTCTAGCTTGCGGATGGGTCGATTAAATATGCAAAAGGAATAGTTGAGGATTTTTTGGTGCAAGTAGACAAACTGATCACTCTCGTGGACTTTTAGTTTTGAAGATTACAATTCTTCTTGATAGGCTGTTCATGGCAACAACCAGACAAATATTGATATCCATACAGGGAAGTTAACTATGACAGTCTTGAGAGGGACTATCCAATTTAAAGTGTTAGACTCTCTACCCAGGCCTTCTATTTCTATTACAGCTAAGTGTTCCTTTATTGCTTGTTTGGCTCACTGTTCATAACACTCAATTACAGGAAAGGTAAAGTATAAGTTTGAACATGCTCTCACTAATAAAAGGTCAGGGGAAACACTTCAAGAAAAAGATATTAAGGTGCACCCTCCTTAACAAGAAAGGGTAACGTCGTGTTAAGACATTAAAGAAAGAGCTTGGTGGAAGGCAACCCATCTATATTTGGTAGTATCTTTTCCTTTTCTTCTTAGTTAGTTTCTCTCATATTTGTTCCCCTCTAAACACTTTTCTAAACACATGCTTTATTTCAAGCCTTGACTACAATGTTTACTTTAAATTTAGTGGTACAAATAAAATAATAATAAATAAAGAGTTTGAAAATGACAGTTTGAAAACAACAATTTTCACGCTTCAATTTGGTTTTTAAGGAGTAATTAAGTCTTTTATGCACTATGTGTTTATTTTCTTTAGCACTTGCAAAGTTTATTGTGCTTCTTATCTCCCATAGTGATGTTGATGTTGAAACTTTCTGGATCCTTCAACTTAGAAGGCAAGTTTTTTTGGAGCACCACACTAGCAACTTCCGAAACCATGACTGTCTCATTTTGCTTATATTTCCTCTTTTTAGTGATGAGTTTCTTGAAAATTTTGGCATAGGAATGAATATTCTTGATAACATCAAAAATAGGCAAATTAATATTAACTTTAGAAAACATGTAAAAAATTTCAGAAGATTTCTTATTCAGTTCGACTACCCTTACACGATTAAGATAAGGAATTGGGGGTCTATAAGGATCGGCTGCCTTATGGAGTAAGTAGAAGAAAAAGACTCCTCTGTGTTGTTCTCAAACTGTTTAGAAGATATAGAGTCCTTAGCTTGGCTTTCCATAGGAACCTCATTCTCCCTTTGCTCCCCCATTAGAATGCCCTGCATCATGTGGTAAATCATCAAAACCTTTATTAATAATTTTACTACTTTGAATGACTATAATAGCTTTCTCCTACTCGGGTTAGCTCAGCAACTTTCCTTGCTAATAGCCTTGCAACTGTACCACAATTTGCCTAATTTGTATTTCCACCCTCTTCATTGAAGCTTCTAAGGAATCCAACCTTTGCTCATGTTATTCATGGTTCTCTCTACTAACTTGAATAAAGGCATTCAAGTTTTCTTCCAAAATTGGTTTCCTAGGTTGATTGGGTGGTCTAGCTTGGCATTGATATTGACTTGGCCTTAAGTTTCAAGCATATCCCTGGGTTATTGTTAGTCTTACAGGAGAAATTAGGATGATTTCTTGTGATGATACCAATATAAACCTTGATTCATATCTAATCTTAACATATTTTATTTATTTCAAATTCATGAGGAATGGAATAAATATATCTTAACAAATTAACTAAGTAGAAATTTATTTTAGTTCTTCATAAGTTTCTAGTTTGAGGATAACGAGGAAATGATGAAAAGGTTAACGAAGTGGTAATTTTGGAGAAAACTATGTGTATACAACATGATAAATTGACAAACTAGATACATATCATTTAAGGAAGAAATTGTAACTTAGTTGTATTGGTCTACACATGTAACAAGTGAGAGTAGATTTCCATGGTACTATATCAGATTTTTTTTTTATATTTTATCTATTTCAAACAACTTCAAGAGAATTCATGAGCCGTTTGTGTGGCCTTCTCGAGAATTGCGACGTGAGATTTTTCTCTCCCAAATCTAGTGACCGTTATTACCTTCTTTTTTCTCTAGCCGTGAGGAGTGAAGTCCAAAAGTTTCAGTTCTTCTAAGCTCTAGACATTGTACCTATTACACTTATCTAAGAAACTGATTCACTTTTGTCCAGTTGCTATGTTTTCATTTTCATTCACGTTGGTTGACTCCCATGATAACTTTCTTAGGCCTAATTATATTCTGAGTTGATAGGGATTATGTACTTCTACTTTCTCTTCAAACTTCTCTCGGTCAAGCTATTATGGTACTGTTGAGAGACTTGCTACAATCTATTGTAGAACAAATATTTTCACTCTTTTTTTTTCTTCTCTCCTTCCCTCTCCCACAACTATCTCACTGTACCTTGTTACAACAACTGTCCCAACAGATCAAATTAAGTGTAAGAAAAATGTTTGCTGGGTTCTTTTCTTCCAATCATTGAAACATATCACTTGTAAGGTTGTATTTGTCATTCTGCAATCTGCCCTTATAACTCTTTAATTACAGCCATTATTAGGTAATTTTAATTAGCCTTAAATTTTGGATCAAAGTTCCATAAATTCTATGAAAAAAAAAAAGGAGAAGAGCTTTAGATTTTAATTAGTATTGAAAGTTCAAGTTTTAATATCTTTCTTAAATTTCATTATTTTTGTAATGATAATTAGAGGAGGAGTAAACTTCAAGTGTTTCAATTAAATTTGCTTCAAGTGGAGTTTCTAAGAGTTTAAGATAACTTGAGCTAGTGGGGGAGTTTTAAATCTTCAAATTAGTGAGTGGAACTCTCTACCTAGGATACATGTATTTTCTTCATAGTATATATTATATATGTGGATGATAACCTTAATTTTATGCAATAATGCTCTCTCTTGATTTATAAAGTATATTACCATAAATTTTTGGGTTTCATTAGTTATACAAGATTTTAAATGAACTTCCAATAAATATTGATTCATGTATCTTGTAGGCATTCTAATTGTGATATGATATACTAATTTTACATGGAAATTTTACAAATGTTAAATTACTTTATATGATACTTGAAACTATTTTGGATGGATCAATTAGCTACTTCCATGGAGAAACCCTAGGTGCACCTAGCTTATCCAAATGTCCATGGACTATGTTATGGAATATCATCATCTGTGAGCTTTGCTCCATATTGGATATCTGTTACCTATATCTATAGCTGACAGGGAGCTCTACTTTGAATTGAATATCTATAATTTATTATCTGTATCTGATAGGGAGCTCTATTATGAATTGAATATATGTTATCTGTATATTACAGATTCCTTATGTGAAGGAGCATTGGACCCATCCTTCATGATTTACATTTATTTTCCCATAAACATTTTTATTCATATGAATATTTCACCCTGCTAAGAATTTTATTACTTATATAAATTAAATTTTGTTTTGATAGAAACATGCTCCTGATTTGAATTCAATCTAGCTTATTTGGGATTTTGTAATTATATGTCTATATATTTAAACATATATGTTTAATTTTAGTGAAAAATTGTACCCTTGGTGGGGATATTTCTCCTCACTGGGTCGGTGTAACTCATTCCTTTATTTAACATTTTTTAGATAGAGCTGCGGTACTCCTACATTCTGAACCACATGGGAACCTACCATGTGAGACTTGGTGGGTTATTCTGGATTAGTCAATGGAGCAACTTTTGAGTGTATTTTGGATAATTGATAAGATTTTCATGGTTTATGGTTGTATGTGAACAAATATTTTGGGTTTAGTATTAGTACTTGTTTTAGGGTGAAATTAATAGTTCTGACGGCCACGGAGCCTTTCATATGTCATGGTGGGCCTGTCCACTTTTTTTGGTGTGTTGTTTGTACCCCTGGGATGTCCATATTTCAAGGAAAACTTTGCTAAGATTTTCATATAAAATGGCTCTTGCATTTCTTGTAAATTTGTGTCGCTTTTAGGCCTTCTACTTGATTTGCTTAAAAGTTTCATAGAGTATCTCTCAAGCTTGTGGGGGCTATCTTATAGTAGTTTTTCCCATGCTGATCACATGGCCAGAATTTGGGGCATGACATTTCTCCACCATGATTATATGTGTTGGCAAAAGCATCAGTCCTCTATCTTGGTTGGTAAGACTCCATCAAATTGACTTGTTCTTGTTCTCTGCCTGCATAAGGATCATAAGACAAAGAACAAGTGTTAGAATCATGCCCGAAACTACCACAAACTCCATGTACTTCATCATTAGGTGTGTTTTTGGTAGTGAGGAGTTTGATTTCTTTAGTTAATTCTACAATTTGCATGGCCATCTCATTGTTGGAGCTTAATTTATTCAACCCAACTCTCCTTCCTCTTGCACTTTTTTGTTGGGAGTTAGCACCCAACATCTCATATAGCTCATAAGTTTCCTCTGTATGGAAAGCACTTTATCCTGAGTTGGTCCTCATTGAGTTTTTACAATAGGAAGGTTTGCACTGTTGCATAGAAATAAGTGAAATTCAAAGGGTCTTCATTAGGAAAGCCATAAAAGGAAGGCAGCAGAGAGTAGTAAATATTTTTTAGCTCATAATTTTGTGCTGCTTACCCCAATCGGATGCAAGATGTAGCAATTCCAATTATGGCATTGCATATTCTTTCATTATCCTTTGTCTCTCAATTACCTCCAATCTTTCGGGGCTCCATTCTCACTATTTCAACAATTTCTTTTTTCGTAGGATGTAACCGATTGTCTACAGTCAATTTCCTTAAGCTCTCAGTTATCCTATGGATGTTGTTTATTGCTGGCACAAGTTCTCCCCTTTAAGATCTTCTACCTTGCACAAACTAAATAAAAAGAAATTAAACTACTAAAAAAAAGTAATAAACAAACAACAAAAATAA
>JASKGM010000010.1:1442150-1465748 GCA_034509205.1 Ceratonia siliqua | reverse complement strand
AGGACAAGAAAGAGATTTTTTGTTTTATTGCTCCCGCTTCCTCGCATCTGCGCTCGTCAAGCCAACTTTGCTTTTTGAGAGGTGAAACAGCGGTTGAAGCGGACATTTCGAAATGACAGCATCGAAGATATATTTATATATATATATTACACGGTCACGGTTATACCGGACTGCGTTCCGGAAAAAGTGGCTTACTTGAAATGAAAGAAAGGGCGAGCACTCTTGTGTTTCAACCCCACTATCACTATACTATTCATAGTCGTGGGGGCACTGTGTACCTCTTACTAGACAGGTAATCATGTATATATATAATAGGAAAAGGAAATATAAGCTGATAAAAACACTGAGACTAAAAGACTAAATACTAAAATGCACTTACTAATATAACTTAAATACTCTTAACACTCCCCCTCAAGTTGAAACATATATATCAATCATGCCTAACTTGTTACATATGTATTTGACCCGATTCCTGTTAAGAGCCTTTGTGAAGACGTCAGCTAATTGTTCACCAGTCCTGACATGACTAGTAGATATTAGTCCTTGCTGAATCTTCTCTTGAATAAAGTGATAGTCGGCTTCAATATGCTTCATTCTCTCATGAAAGACAGGGTTAGACGCAATATGAATTGCTACCTGATTGTCACACTAGAGCTTCATATGTGTAAAAGTGTGGAAACCAACCTTACCTAACAATTGAGACACCCACATGAGTTCACAAATTAATTGAACCATGGCTCAATACTCAGACTTTGCACTCGACCTTGCTACCACATTATGCTTCTTTCTTTTCTAAGACATAAGATTTCCTCCAACAAAAACACAATATCCAGATGTGGACCATCTGTCTACAGGGGAACCTGCCCAATCAGCATCTAAAAAGTCTTCAACTTGACAATGTCCATGAACACCATAAAGAATCCCATGGCCTGGTGTACCTTTTAAGTACCAGAGTATATTCTAAACTGTATCCCAGTGATCAATACAAGGGGAAGACATAAACTGACTCATTACACTTACTGCAAATGAGATATCTGGATGAGTCATAGTAAGATGATTAAGTTTTCCCACCATCCTCCTATACCTTTCAGGGTTAGATAGTAACTCTCCACTATTAACTATAAGTTTCAAGTTGGGAACCATGGGGGTTTCACATGATTTGGCTTTAAGTAGACCCATCTCACACAGAAAATCTATAACATATTTGCGTTGACATAAAAAGATACCATTTCTACTCCCGGTTACCTCAATTCCCAAAAAGTATTTCAAGTTCCTCAAGTCTTTGGTCTAAAATTTGGACTAAAAAAAAGCTCTTTAGGGCAGAGATGCCACCACTGTCACTTCTAGTTATCATAATATCATCAACATATATAACCATCAGGATGCATCCATCACTAGATTGTCGATGGAAAACAGAGTAATCATAACTATTCCATTACAAACCGAACTCAATGACCACGTCACTTAACCTTCTGAACCATGCCCGAGGAGATTGCTTCAATCCGTACAAGGACTTTCGGAGTCGGCATACTTTCCCACTCTCTCTCTGAGCAACAAATTCAGGTAGTTGCTCCATATAGACTTCTTCCTGTAAATCACCATGCAAGAAGACATTCTTAACATCCAACTGATAGAGAGGCCAATGAGAGGAGGCTGCAAGAGAGATAAAGAGACGAACGGACGCCAACTTCGCAACAGGAGAAAGTGTCTCCAAATAATCAAACCCATATGTCTGGACATATCTTTTAACTACCAACCGAGCTTTAAGACGAGTAATGGAACCATTGGAATTGACTTTGAACGTGTAAACCCACTTACACCCAACTACCTATTTCCCAGGAGTGAGAGAAACAAGTTTCCATGTGTTATTGTGATCAAGAGCCAATATTTTCTCTTTCATTGTGGAAGTCTAACCATCATGAGAAAGTGCCTCCTTCACGGGCTTAGGAACGGACACAGAGTCTAGGGAGGCCACAAAAGTCTGAGAGACAGGAGACAAGTGGTCATAGCAAACAAAAAAAAGACAGGATAGGTACAAGAATGTTTACCTTTTTGCAGGGCAATGAGAAGATCAAGAGACGGATTCGGAGACGAGGAAGGCAAAAGTGACAACGAGTCAAAAGTCTCCAAAGGAACAACCGATACATCCTGGAGTGGCAGAGTTGAGGATGGCTCTGGGGTACGTGGTCTGCAGGAATAAACATGGGTGATGGGAAGACAAGGGGGTTCAGGTGGAGCATCGGATGATGAGTGAATACAATAGACCAAGAAATCATCTTTAGAGGTATATAACACATAAGTCTCTGACTGGAAAAGGATAGTCTCAAAAAAAGTTACATCAGCAGATACAATATACTTTCCAACACATGAGAGAAACACCGATACCCCTTTTGAGATCGAAGGTAACCAAGGAAAAGACACTTCAAAGATCGAAGGTCAAGTTTCGAAATCTAAGGATGCACATCATGGATAAAACAAGGGCAACCAAAAATACGGAGAGGCAAAGGAAACATGGGCTGAGAGGGATACAAAATAGAATAAGGAATGTGACCATCCAATACAGAAGAAGTCATACGATTAATGAGGAAACATGTAGTAGAGATTGCATCAGCCCAAAACGATTTAAGTACTTTCATATGAAATAAAAAAGCACAAGCAACTTTCATCAAATGTCTATTTTTTCATTCAGTGACCCCATTCTATTAGGGGTGTACGCACAGGAAGATTGGTGCATAATACCATGTTGTGCGAAGTAAAAGAACATGAGAAAAACTCTGTGGCATTATCGCTGCGTAAAACTTTGATAATAGTATTAAATTGATTTTGATCCTTAAAACAAAAAGTAGAGAAAACAGAGAACACTTTTGAACTATTTTTTATTAAATATAACCAAGTTGCACGAGAATAATTATCAACAAAAGTAACGAATTATCAAAAACCAATTTTAGACAATACCGAACAAGGACCCCAAACATCAGAATGAACAACATAAAAAAGGGATGTAACCCGTTTATTGATTCTCAAAAGATAAGGTAGAAGACAATGTTTAGCAAACTGACAGGACTCATTTTAACCTAGACATAGAATTGACACTAGGACATAATTGCTTCAAACTTCGTAGAAATGATGGCCCAAACGACAATGGAGATCCAAAGGAGACAAGGTGCTAAGACATGCAATTGAGTTAGAAACCAAAGGAGGCGTGCACATCAAGACATATAGATCGTTTGACTCACGACCTCTAACAATAATCTGCCTCGTCCCAAGATCTTGAAAAATACAATAGTTAGGAAAAAATTCAATACTGCATTTTAAGGCTCTGGTGATTTTGCTAACAGACATTAAATTGAATGAAAATTTAGATAAGTACAACACAATGGATAAAAGTATGGAAGATGTGAGGTAAGTAATGTCACTACCAACAATAGGGGAAGTGGAGCTATAGACTAAGGTGACACGAGGTAGATAAGATGTTGAGGAAAAGGAAGAAAAAACACATGTGTTTTCAATCATATGATTTGTAGCATCTGAGTCAATGACCTAACCGCTCGGTGTAGAAGAAAGGCAAGTAGTGAAAATACCTGTCTGGACAGTATGGGCTGTATGAGGTGGAGCAAACTAGGTGGCCTGACATGGCTCTGAATTCTTCAACATTGTTTTCTGTTTAATAGCGATGATATATAAATGTACAGTGGAGATTTTTCTTCTTGGTTAATGAATATGAATTATAAAATCATTGTGCCATGTGTGTATCTGCATGAATGTATGCTGTCTTGTGAAATTGAAAACATTGTATGCTGCCGTCATAGGAACCATCTTAGTGTCACTCTCTGCAACACTATCTTGAGCAACAGTGTTGGCAAACCATTGCTGCTTGATAAGAAGCTTTGGGCTGTTACGCTTAATATGCTTGGATTCCTTACAATATTGACACACTATCCTGATATTACTGGTATCACGTCCGCCATTCCGTCCACCTCTCCCAATAGCACCCACAAAAGCAAAAGAATCACTGGGTCTTGCCTAATTTTAGAAGACTCCCTAGAAGTCCGAAGAAGGCAAAAGTACACATCGTATAATTTTAACTTATCATATCCAGTCAGAATTTATGAACGGGTAGCATTGTAATTATTCCAGAGACTAATAATAAAGCACATGGTAGCCAGTTGCTCTTTTTACTCCTTCATCACCCCTACATCACTAGTAATGGGCATCAAGGTATTAAGGGCCTGTTTGGAACAGTTTTAAAAAATTATTTTTTTTGTTTTATGAGAACAAAAAAACTTGTTTGGGTAAGTATTTTCATCAGTTGTTTTTTAAAAACTGTTTCCAAAAATAATGACTGAAAAAAAAAATCGAAAATAATTTTTTTGTATTTTGACTTATTTTTGTTCTCTATTTTCTAAAAAACACAAAAAACAACTGATGAAATTTTTTTACCTAAACAAGTTTTTTGTTTTTTTGTTCTATAAAATTATTTTTTGTAGTTATTCTCAAAAATTATTTTTAAAAATAATAAAACGAAAATCGTTTCAAACAGGCCCTAAGCTTTTCGTACACTTTCTTGAATTGAGCAAGGTAATCAGTCAGAGAGGCCTCCTTCTGTTCTGACCGATGGAATTCCTACACCACATCATAGAGATGGGACATATCCTCTTTCCCTGAATATAGAGACCCTAAATACTCCTAAAAGTCCTTGATCGTATCACAGTGAGTGGTGATATCCTCAATCCGAGCCTCTAAGATTTGTTTGATCAATCCATACAGACGTTTGTCCTCTTGAATCCACTTTTTCTTTGCTAAATCACCTGTGGGAGCATTACTAGTCAAATGATCCTCCATTTTAACACCGTACATAAACATCTCCATTGCCTTCCTCCATTGAAGGTAATTGCGTGGACCCTCCAACTTCTAGTCAGTAATTTTGGTGGGTGTAGGAATTAATTCAGACACTAATTTCCGGGTTTCAACCTCTCCAAGAGGGGGTTGAGTAACATCATAGTGTTCTTCAGCCATTAAAGACTAACTTCACACCAAACAAGTAAGCAGCACCAAAATATATCAAAAATACTCAAAAAGAACGTACCAATCATGCCAAATTGCTCCAAAATCAGACTACCCAAGTGAAATAGCACCAAAATCAGGTTACCCAAGTGAAATAATGCCAAAATCAGATTACCCAAGGTCAAATCACTCAAAAATCAGCCAAATCATTCAAAAATTGGCCACCTACAGTGAAATACCAGCTGTTCATGGTCGGAAACGTGGTTCAGCCATCGGAAAATCCCCAAACTACCACCACAACACAAAATTCGGCTAGACAAACTCCAAAAACACAACTTACAGTGCTCAAATCACTCAGTTTGCACGCATAAGGTTCTTTCGGTGCATTGCCAATGCCGACAAGGGTAGAGGTGACTAGCGACGAGGGTTTTAGTCGTCGATCAACGGAGAGGCCGCGGGTCCCGCTAGTGAAAGGAGGGGCTGCTTAGGAGGAAAAATTAGGGATTTTAGAAATTAAGGTTTCTAAATTTGGGGATTTTAAGATTTCAGAAATTAGGCTCTGATACCATGTTAAAGAGAAAGAGAAATAACGAAGAACCTTTCTTACTAGATAGGTGATCATGTATATATATAATAGGAAGAGAAAATATAGTCTAATAGAAACACTGAGACTAAAAGACTAAATACTAAAATACCCTTACTAATATAATTTAAACACTCTTAACAATGATTAATTATTTATTATTTATCTTTTTGTTTAAGTTTTGTTTATTCATATTTCCCTCCCGATAAAACACCAATACCGTTGGCATAAGAACTTTACTTTCTTCTCCGGTGATAAGTGCTACGAGCACTACATAATTATTACTATCATAACCTTGGACTAAAAAAAATGGTAGTAGTGGATAATAACCTCTCAATGAGCTTGAAGCTTCCATGAACAATAGCTGGAACTTTCTGCACAGGGCTTATTTCTGAAATCAAATTAAAGGGGGGGGGGGGGGGAACCATTTAGGTTAATAGTAGAATAGACCTCAAGCTTTTTGCCAACCACTACTAATGCACTTTACCTACTGTTAAAAAAAAAGAATTGCTCCCTTGATTGTGGCCATTGTATAAATTACTATTTACTATGAGTTTGTTGTCTACTACTTAAAGATTTATAATTCTATTTTTTCCCCTAATTGTATTCTTTTCTCGACATATATGGAGACCAGTACATTAAACAAATGAAAGGAAACATAACTACAGAAACCTCATATGAGTCATATCCAATCAACAAATAAACGATCCAACCTACCAAGGCACACATTGAGGATGACATACATACAGGTTTGGACTGTGTTAAGTGTAATCTGTTTCACTGTTCAAAAGTGATTGTTGAAGTCCAGGGATATTTTTCTAAAACATTTAAACTCTAACTATCGCATTGTTATGTCAAATTAAAGCTAATTGCATATTTCAGTATTCCATCCTGCTAGTTATAGTATTTGCCCAAATCTTAGCCTCATAACAGACTAAAGTAGCCTATATCTTTGCTTGAGGTCAACTACTTCCAAGATCGATCGGAATACACAAAGTAACAACACGAATTCTAAAATAATCCAAGAAACAAACAAATGCCACTTGATCCATAAACTCGTCACATTATACTTTTAACGCACAGGTGCTAGTTTTTCACTATGTGAGTGTCGATTAAATTATCCAGTCTGCTATCAAAGAACCGTGGTAAATCTTAATTGAATCCCCGGAGAGCGGAGACAAAAGCTCACACCTCGAAATTAACAGATACCTTTGAATTCAGGGGACAAATGCTGACGTTTGGAAATGTCAACTTTAATCTCGTCGAAGTCTATTCCGTTCAACCTATTCAACGAGACCAAAAATAAAATTGAAGCAAAATCCAGGTTACAATTACAGAGGACAGTGATATAATAATAATCATATTAAGAATGCGTTAGTGTGTGAAGAATAACCTGCAGAAGAGAAGAACTGCCCGAGACGGCTGGGACATCCGATCTGCATAGATTTTGAGCCTCATCGTCCTTTCAGGATTGTGAAGCAGAGCAGAGGACCTTTTGCCACCACTTTGACTAGAACAACGGCAACTGTAGTCTGTGGCCGCGTCGTAAGCAAAAAATAATAGTAGTAATTAACCCCAATTAAAAATTCCAATTTTCCGCTAAGGTGGCCAACGCACAGGAGCATATATTAACTATTAAGTACACCTATGGGTGTCAAGGATCTAACGGGTAAACCTTAATTTTTGAATAGTTAAGGTTGATTTTGAGTTAAATAAATATGTCTTAAAAATGATTATTTTAGGTCCTATTCGTTTAAGTCTAATTCGTCAATGGCTAATTCTTAACAGGTTGGATTGTGCTTTGTTAATTTTTTTTTTTTTTTATAAAACCTTGTGGTACATTAGTAGTAAATTGAGAAAATAAATAAAAATTAAGTGCAAGACTTTGATGTATTTAATGTAAGTTTTAATTTTTTAATATTTATAAATTTTAGTTTTTGTTCTTTTTTTAATAGTGTAATATAACTAATTTTTTAATTAAATTTATTTGTCATTGTGCTTAAAATAATATAGGAGTATGCATTATTTGAGAGTCAATTTGTGATAAATAATAGGAAGTTATAGTTAGATCTTTATTTAGATGAGCTAAAATTTGAACTTTATTTTTTTTAAGATTTAGATGTCTTGCAATATTGGAATGATCATAGACATCAATTTCCAGAATTATCAAGGATGGTATGTGATCTACTAAGTATTCCAATCACTACTGTGATTAGTGAATCGGCTTTTAGCATTAGTGCACATGTTCTCAACAAATACCGATATTCTCTTTCAGGAGATCATGTGCAAGCCCTTACCTATACACGTAATTAGTTATATGATTTTATTCATAATGGTAAGCTTATTAATTTAAAATTTATTCAATTTTCTTTATTCTCATTATTGTTACTAACTTTTATGTTATTGTTTTTAAAACTTTGTAGAGATTAAGTCTATAAATATATTATAGATTGATGATGTTTTGTTATAAATAAAAATTTTACATAATTATTGATAATTATTGATTAATAATTTAAGTTTTATTTTGTTATGAAATTTTATAATATTTTATTTTTTATAATTTTTCATGTACTGATTCGTTAAGACTCGTTTAACCATGTAATCATGTAAGGTTAAAATCAGGTTAAATTTTTAAAACTTTTTTAATAAAAAAATTTTTTTAGTCTAACTCATTAAAACTTGACAACGGACCGAATTAACCCTCTTTTAACATTCCTAGTCCCACCATCATATGAGTGAGACCCACGTCCTCACTGAAAAAGGGACACACTCAGTTACATTTGATTTTCCCGACGTACAAATACGTTGCACGAGAAATAATTAACAAGTTAAGAACGTTGATCACATTTTCTATCTAAGCTTGTTAGAATTATATTGGCAGCTTGACCGAGATTTAAATCTCAGTTTGCAATTTCACACTTGTTTATTAAATATAAATATCTGATATGCATATAATATACATGAAAATTCTAAATATTTAGACGAAGACAGTACTATCAAATGCACCTAACATTTAAAACAATTGGAAAACGAAAACCACTATCACTGACAAATGAATTTCATTCCGTTGTGGGCTGGAGACAAAAAGAAACCTGAATATGCTGAAACGACTTGGTCCTACAATTAAACAATGTAGGACTGTTGAACAATGGCAAACCAACGACAATAAGAATGACGGGGAAAATTTGATAAACTAAATGCAGCCATCAACGGATAGCCAAAGACTACAGCATCTTACCCATTATTCTATAATATTAAATATTGTACAGGGAAATTCTAAAGGACAGACTAAGATATATGTCACAACAATCAATATATAGCTAACAGCTTCCATTAGGACTTATTAAATCTTCGAATGACGAATGGCAATCACATTTACATGCAGCATAGCGGTCTTCTATGGGGACCTTATGATTACATCTTCCAAGTTTCAAGCCTTCATGATAAATGCAAAAATTCTCATTACACGCAGTCATGGTTGTCATATCTTTGAAGTAAGTGTGGTTTTAATCCTAGACTTCGTCTCTCTATCTGCCTGGTTCGATTGCTGCACCCAAAGTTTTGCTTTGACCTTATAGAGGGCATTATGAACTTCATCAAAATGAGGTCTCATTGCATTTCTTGTGCTCTCAACCCACTGCTGAACTTTCTTGTGCGGGCCAAGAATACAATCACGATCCTTCTCATCTAGAAGCTGCATCCAAATAAATAAGTCATATTTCCAGATTCCTTTAGGCGCAGGGGTAAGGGATTCTGTCCTGCATGTCACTATTATATGTAAGCAGCTTTTAATTGGATCAATACTAGCAGCAAGAAAATATTTCCTTCCCCCAGCCACATCAAACTGAGATGGATTATATGCAAGGATACATCTGTATGTTTCAGGACTTTTAATCATGCAAGGCAAACTGAACCAAAATGCTCTTCCCAACTTAACTTCTAAGAACTCAAAGCAAAATTCTCAACAATGGATATTTCTTTTAGAAGGCCATATTTACATTTTTTCCCCTCAATCGAGTTTTTTCCCATATGGGGTGACGGGTGGTGCAGTCTGAGATCTTGGGGTCCACCCTTCCCATCCACAGATATTCGATTAAAAATAATCCCGTGTTTGACCATTACATACCTCTAATTGCATAATTTCGCAAACCAGGCTGAGATCTGCTATGGATGGTTGAAAGCCACCAAGCAAGAACCGCCCATTCTCCTTTAGCCAAATGTTCTCTATTGTTGACAGAGATGAGGACAAAATTTTCTCAGCTTTTGCGGCAGCTTGTTGGTTCAGCGGTAGACCCAATAAAGGAGCTAGCACAGTATTTAGAACAAATGTAGCTAGAACAAGAGCAAGAAAAACAGATCATAAAAAATGAGAAAGCTGGAAAACTGCATTTGCAACAAAAGATAAGGGCATCGGCACCCATGCTCAAAGGAATTAACTAGTCAGAGTTTGATGCATGGCATCACTATGTGCATGCTAAATAATAATGTAAGAGCTAAAATTAATCAACCTCAAAATATATGGAATTTCTGGTTTTACGCAAATTAATACAAATTTTTTGCCTCTAGCAGGTAACCTCAATGGCATGGTAAGTCCACACATATGCATGCAAAACCCATTTGAAAGATGAACATTATATATTTCCTTCTCTGTTTATTCTCATATTTATTTAGAACTCCCTCTTGTCCTTCCCTCCTGGTAATTTCCTTTCTTTGAATACCTTTCTGAGTGTGCACTCATTATGAGTCCCTTTATTTCTTTATTATAATTCTACATTACATACGGCAGTTGGTTAGAAAACTTTCTACATAAACTGCCAGTGGGAAGATTCTTCACTTCTCTGTCAACAACCCTCCACTTTAGATTCTCACTCTCCAATCTAGTCCAGGGCTCTGGAGTTCCTTAGTATATAATCATCTACCACCAATTAAATTATCCAGACTTGGGTATATGAAACTTAACAATCACTTTTATATTCTCCCCTCCAGTCTAGATAAACAAAAGGGCTCTTTTCAAGCTATGAAGCACCTGCCCCATGGCGTAAATTCAGGTGATGCCAATTCAACACAGAGTTAATTTTAGCTCTCCGAGAAAGATCAGCTGGGTACCTGATGAAATGGGTAAGACAAACAGTTAAAGACAAACGGTTAAAATGCAGACAACAGAAGAGTATGTCTGCACTGAATGAGGGATAAAATACAAAGACCAAAGCAGACTACAGCAGTATGCCAAGACTAGCATAAACGAAAGTGAAACTTACCATAAAATGCATGCCTAAGTGTCTAACATTTTAAAGTTTAGGTCAGGGCCGTGCTTAAGTAGTTCAGTTAGTTACTATTCATGAAGACGAATCTCACAGTACGATGCAAATAAAAAGAATATTAGTAGCCAAGGAATTCCATTTAGTCATTTACTGAGCTTGCTTTATAGCTAATGGGAGTTAATACACAACCCAATACCCTACCCTCCGATCACATTAACTTCCGTTCATTCACATATCTTGAATGCATACAGAAGACTGTAATTGAATTTGATCCGTAACAAAGGAGGGACAATACTAACCAATGGTCTGCAACTCCTGGAAAGGCAGAGGCGAGATAGATAAGAATTGCATGACTGCCAAGAAGAAAATAACATATAAATTAATATGAAAGAAGAAAAATTTCGTAGAATAATTATTGGAACCATAATTCCAACGCCAAGAAGAAGAAAAAAAAATTGCATAAAAAAAGAATTCCTAGCATAATCATGATAAAAAAAAAAAAAAACTGATGTGAAATTTAAGTACCTCTCAAATAGCTTAAATCTTCCATCAGCAATAGCAGGGACTTTCCTCAGAGGGTTAATTTCTGAAGGCACATACAAAAGAGACAAAAATGAGATGCAAACACTAAGAACTTCGAGTGAGAAACCTTCCATCTTTGCCTTGGAAAAGTTTCACAAAATACAACCGACCCAGTAAAGGAAGCTCATGGTTAGTTAAATAAATGTGCATGCCTTTAAATTCGGGAGAAAACTGCTGACGCTTGGATAGTTCCACTTTGATCTCCTCAAAGTCTATTCCATTTAATCTGCCAATTTCACAATATCAACTATAGCGAGTAATGATAATATAGCATAATCCAAACCGAATTCCAAAGAGAAAAGATTAAATAGTTACTGAATTAATACTTGCAAAAGATAAGCACCGCACGGGATGGCTGGGACATCCGATCCGCATACACTTTCAGCTTCATCTTTCTTCCTCACCCAAGGATGTGATTATATTTACGCACTCTTCCCGACGACCGAAGTCGCATTCGATTCTCGGCTAAATAAGGTAACCCGAACCCAATCGCTTGGCAAAATGATGGGTAAAGGATGGGGGAAGAAAACGACACCGTTCGAGCTTCAAGAAATTAGTATAGGGGACAGCTTCCCCGTCTCCACAGATAATTTGATAGCGTGTCACATGGCCAAAATAAGCTAACATAAATCCGAATCAACGAAATCGGTGAGTTCAAACATTACCTTGTGACATATGCATGAATATTGGATCCGGATCCGGTCAGGTTTATGGTGACATGACCGATCCAGTTCAATCGTGGCCGTCTGTTTTTTAAACCGACGGTCACGATCAAGCACATTTTTTTTAAAAAAATTTAAATAAAATATTATTATTTTGTTTATTTTAATCTGGACCGTCCGTATCAAAATAAATGACCTAGTTTCACAAAAAAGGACGGTCATGTCCACATATTCTAAAATAGGACATGACCGAATCCAAACTCATGAATATTGATAATTGAATACTATTTGCTTTTTCCTCAAAATTATTAAGGGATGCACAAATCACAATGGAATATACATCATGAAAACGATCTTCTGAAAATTACTAAAATAACTTCTTCTTTTTTACGTAGTTAGATATAGTATTGATCACTGCTAACAATTTCTGGTGAAGAATATAAAAGCTGAGTATTATTATGCCAGCATGCGGTGGATCTTACATAACTCTATAATTAAGTGTGTTTAGATCATAATATAATAGTACTATTATGAGTGGCATTTTGAGAAGTTCTTCTGCTGCATCTTTTTAATTAATAATTGTTATTGTGTAATTTAACTATTGATTAATTATTGCTATGGTCTATTTTCCTGGTAGCTAATATGATGCATATTGATATGAAGATTTATAATAAATTATTCATGTTTTTATTATACCTATTAATTATTTTGTGATCAACGCCATGCATTAGCAAATCAGTCTCAAGAAGAATTTATAAATAAATCTAACTTATTTAAATAAGTAAAATTAATAAAAATATTTATATATTTTTTGTCAAATAAGTTTTATTTTAATATATTTATTTAATGACTTTTATTAATTTACTTAAAAATTTACGTAGAACTATCTAAATAGTTGGCACAGAATACCATGAGAAGTCAGAAGTAAAAATACTCTAATGCTAATTTCTACATGTTTAGTTGCACGACTTGAACACTTCCTAATATATAACCAAGATTGGAGGAACGGAAATCTCCTCAGAGATGTATGGTCTAGTTTTGGAGCTCATCTTCATAAGATGAAGTAACCCGCATCATATAATTACTATTTCCAGATAAATGAAACTAGAAAAAAGGAAAGTACGAGTAAGAAACTGATCAAACAAAGGGTACCCTCTGTTTTTGCACTCAGCCAGTGTTCGTACACAGTAGCAGTAATGGCCCTGTGGTAACTAAATGACCACTTATAGCACTCTATCTCTCTCTCTCAGCCACCCTTTTGTTGCTGTCTCCTTTCTCGTGCTCGGCTAAGCTTCTTCTACCGCTTCTTCCTCTGCCTTTGAGGCTGCTTGCATGGTCCTGGCTCTTCACACTTCACTGAAGGAGACATTTGGAAGCAGAACCATTTTCAAATTGATATTTCAAGAATGGTACTTTCCTATTTCTCTTATTTGTTTTTTTTAATAGTATACATTGTTATTAGGAAGAGAAGCCACCTGCTTTAGACAAAAGTACCATTACTTTCCTTTTCTATTATGGTAAGTAAAAACTTAATCTCTCACTTTAAGTCTGAAATTAATTTTGATGTTAGGTTAATGGGGTTTTGGTCACTTCAGATTTCAAATGTGGCGAGGGTTATTGTTATGTGAAACTTATAATTTGTCCTGAGCAAAACTGAGGCATTGCAAATCGGTGTTGGTAGTCTTCTTTGTGCTGTTCATCTTCCTCATGATCTTTAGTTTAGCTGTTTTTTTGGTGACATGAGGGGCATCAGCAGCCAAGAGAATGTCTTATCTTGTTGGCTTTGACAGAAACTTTGTTTGCTAAGAAAACTCTGGAAAATATATTTTTGAAGCCTATGTCTTATCTTGTTCTGTCTTTGATGGATTATATTTTATCTATCTCTAGTCATTCTTTTTTGGTGAAAATGAAATACATTAAGAACAAGATCAAAACAAGAGTTATAGGTCAGCCATCCCAGATCAGAAATTAAACGTCTCTGTTCTGTACCGAGCCTACAACATCCTCAGTAAGTTCAGGGGGCGCTACTAATTGTCACTGATCTTTTCTTGGTTTGTTTTATTAAGTTTCCTATCGTTTCTGGAAAAGAAATGCATCATCCCCGCCAGAAAGCCCTTGCTATTTTTTTTTGTTATTGTATTTTTATATTCACATTTTTAAATGTGTTGGCTGAGTCGTTTCACCTGCACTAAGCCCATGTGTGTTTGCCGTGTTTAATGGATCACTAACTTGAAGCGGAAAAAAGTATCTCTGCCACATGCTAATTCTTTAAATGCGTGTAGATCTTTTTACGAGGGAGTTTTGCACATGCGCGCGATTAATAAGAAGACAATGTTGACCCCATTTGCCTTCTCCAGTAAATCCATATAGATTCTTTTAATTTAGTACTCGCCAATACTGCTTTTTATATTAGTTTGTATCAATCTACTGCTTAGCTATACAAAAAGGAAGAGGACAAGGAAATATCTTCTTAAACTTGTTACTCTTTTAAGATCCTCCGCGTTTCTGCTGCTGAAGGTGAGCGATTCAGTTTATCAGTTTGATAACTTCCTTTAGTACTGATGATTAACACTGGTGATTCCCCCCCTTTTTAATATGGTTCTGATTGTTTTTAAGTTATTTATTTAATTCTTTAGCGAATTCCATTCTGATAATCCGTTATCCTGCATTAGAATACTCAATCTATGTTTGCCTCTATGTGTGCTCCGGAACTTATTATATTTATCCTGTTTTGGCTGGGCTCCTGTTTACCGTTGAACTATCAGAAGATCTTTTAATTTGATATTAAAAACAAGGTGATATAAGAGTGAAATCTTTTGGTGTGGTCCAAACCAGTTTGAAGGTTCATATTTCCCACCTACCATTCTCTCAGTATAAATCTGTTGGACAAGCTTTATGCTTATTGTTTGAGGAAAGCAGCTTCTTCACTTAAGGCTTTTTTGTTCTCTTTTTTTCTCTCTCAAGTTCTTAGCCATGCAAATGCTATTTTTTTGACATGACATTGAGGCACATTTTGCTTAGAAATAAACATCTTTGGAATGATATCAATGAAACTGAAAATGAAATGGAACCTAATCTTTTGACCAGTATACCATACCATTACCTGTCCTCTGCTCCTGCTTCTCACAAACTCAGAAATTTTCATTTTGTACCGAGCAGAAAGCTCGTTTCATCTGTTGTGTAGGGAACTAATTGGCAAGAAGAGCAGCAGTCATTAGGTTGGCGGATTTTACGACTTACACCTTGTTCCTTGCACCCATAAATGTTTTCAGTCGAACTAAAAATGCCCAAGTAATTGTAATTCTTTTTTAGGTATGAACACTTGGTATATCTAGGCAGTTTAGCAATTGACGCCATCAACTGACATTTAAATTTCAATCAGCGGCTTTAATGAGTTCATCATTTTTTAAAAGATGTTTTGCCAATAATATAGACTATAGTATCAAATTCTTATGCTTCGGCATATTCAAATGAATGATAATTGTGTAATTCCTGATTTTTTTAGCAAATTTATTGACATGGTTTTAGAAAAATATAATATATAGCCACAAATTCTCATTCTTAAGTGAGCATATCTATGTGATTCACGGAGAGCAGATAGTGAGCAAACCTGTTTCTTAGTCTTCTTCCTCCTCCTCATTTTCCCTTCTCTGTCTCTTCATAAGTTTTTACCGTTGCTCTTGGTACTGAGATGTATGTTACAAGAGGCACTTCGATATCATGTCAATGATGCCCTCTAAGGGCTTCTATCTTCCTTGTCAGATAAGAGTCTTGTAGACTGGGTTCCCATTAGGAGCTAACCTCTTGAACATTTTTCATAGATCTTCAGATTTTTGTATGGTTACCTTGGTTCAAACAATGTGTTCATATATCAAATTTCATTGTCTGATGCTAGAAAATGGAGTTACTTTGAATTTTAATGGATCCATTATTGTAAAAAATGTTATGGACACATAATACGAACATATTTCTCTCTCTGTGGTGAATGGGCGGGTGGGCTGGGGGTTGTCCAAGAAGCATATGTAACTTCTATGCTTTGTTGTATTTATGTTATTAGTGAAAAAACTCCATCTATGTTATCTATTTGTTGCTCAATGTTATGCTTGAGCCTGCATATGTATAGGATTTGACATTCACTTTTTCCCTTCCTGGTCTTTGATGTTAAATCTGATTTTCATACACTTGGATGTTTTATTGTGTATGTAAATGTACATAAACATGTATCTAGTGACTAATATAAGACTTACATACGTATAGTCAAGTAGAAACTTTGACTCATTTTTCAGAAGTTTTAGTTGTTTACCATAAACTACTTCTTCCTATGTTCGCAGGTATCAGTTGTTATCTAGCAGTTCCGACTACCTCAAATTTCCTTCAGAAACAGAAACCTGACTACCAGATTTGATAATGAACAATTTAAAGTTAGGTGTAGATGTGATTAGTGCTCACAATCTATTACCTAAAGATGGGCAAGGTTCATCCAGTTCCATTGTAGAACTTTATTTCGATAGCCAGAAGTTCCGTACCACCATCAAAGAAAAGGATCTCAACCCTGTTTGGAATGAGAGTTTCTACTTCAATATATCTGATCCTTCTAATCTTCACTATCTCACTCTTGATGTCTATGTCTACAACCATGTCAGAGGTACTAACACCAATGCTTTTCTTGGAAAGGTGAGCCTCACTGGGACTTCCTTCGTCCCTTACTCTGATGCTGTTGTCTTGCACTATCCTTTAGAAAAGCGTGGTATTTTCTCTCGTGTTCAAGGAGAGATTGGCCTTAAAGTTTACATTACTGATGACCCAACCATAAAGTCCTCTACTCCAATTGCTGCTGCTGAGTCCATCCCAACAAATAATCCCACTTTGATTCATGCAGAAACTCATGCACCTGCAAATAACATGACAAACACTTTGTCTAAAGAAAAGGTTGAGACAAGACACACATTTCATCATCTTCCCAATCCAATCCATCATCGGCATCAAGATCATTCTTCTGCCTTAGCAGATACTCATTATGTAACAAAGTACGAAGCTGATGAAATGAAATCTGAACCACTGCCTCCAAAGCTAGTCCGTATGCACTCTGCCACATCAGTTCAACCAGTTGATTATGCACTTAAAGAGACAAGCCCATTCCTTGGAGGGGGAAGAGTTGTGGGGGGTCGTGTTATTCATAAAGATAAGACTGCAAGTACATATGATCTTGTCGAACGGATGTATTTTCTCTATGTTAGGGTTGTTAAGGCTCGTGAGCTTCCTGCTATGGATATTACTGGGAGTCTTGATCCATTTGTTGAGGTGAGAATTGGAAACTATAAAGGTATTACTAAACACTGTGATAAGAACCAAAATCCAGAGTGGAATCAAGTGTTTGCCTTCTCAAAGGACCGGATGCAGGCATCTGTACTAGAAGTTGTGATCAAGGACAAGGATTTGATTAAAGATGATTTTGTTGGCATTATGAGATTTGACATCAATGAGGTTCCTTTGAGAGTTCCACCAGATAGCCCTTTGGCACCAGAGTGGTACCGACTTGAGGATAAGAAGGGTGAGAAGATTAAGGGTGAGCTGATGCTTGCTGTCTGGATTGGTACCCAAGCAGACGAGGCTTTTTCTGATGCATGGCACTCAGATGCAGCTACACCTATTGACAGCACACCTGCTGCCTCCACAATGATACGTTCCAAGGTCTATCATGCACCAAGATTATGGTATGTGCGTGTAAATGTTGTAGAGGCACAAGACTTGGTTCCTACAGAGAAAAATCGTTTCCCAGACGTTTATGTCAAGGCAAATATAGGAAACCAAGTGCTGAAAACAAAGACAGTTCCAGCCCGAACTCTCAGCCCACTCTGGAATGAGGATCTTTTGTTTGTTGCTGCTGAACCTTTTGAAGATCATCTAGTCCTTTCAGTTGAGGATCGGGTTGGTCCTGGAAAAGATGAGATCATTGGGAGGGTTATCATCCCACTGAACTCTGTAGAGAGGCGTGCTGACGATAGAATTATTCATTCTCGATGGTTCAACCTGGAAAAGCCAATTGCTGTTGATGTTGATCAGTTGAAGAAAGAAAAGTTTTCTAGCCGAATTCACCTCCGTCTCTGTCTAGATGGAGGATATCATGTTCTTGATGAGTCAACTCATTACAGCAGTGATCTCCGCCCCACAGCAAAGCAGCTTTGGAAGCCACCAATCGGGGTTTTAGAACTTGGAGTGTTGAATGCAGTAGGACTCCACCCTATGAAAACACGGGATGGGAGGGGCACATCTGACACCTACTGTGTGGCAAAATATGGTCACAAATGGATCAGAACACGAACCATTGTTGATAATCTGTGCCCAAAGTACAATGAGCAATACACTTGGGAAGTTTTTGACCCAGCGACAGTCCTCACTGTAGGTGTATTTGACAACAGCCAGATTGGAGAAAAGGGTTCAAATGGCACAAAAGACCTGAAAATTGGAAAGGTCAGAATTCGTATCTCAACTCTGGAAACAGGCCGTATTTACACTCACTCATATCCATTGTTGGTTCTTCATCCTACTGGAGTTAAGAAGATGGGTGAATTACACTTGGCAATACGGTTTTCATGCACTTCTTTTGCAAACATGCTTTACCTATACTCACGACCACTGCTGCCAAAAATGCACTATGTAAGGCCCTTCTCCGTTATACAGCTTGATATGCTAAGACACCAAGCAGTCAACATAGTGGCTGCCCGACTAGGCCGAGCAGAGCCGCCACTTCGTAAGGAAGTGGTAGAGTACATGTCTGATGTGGACTCACACCTTTGGAGCATGCGCCGAAGCAAGGCAAATTTCTTCCGGTTGATGACAGTTTTTTCTGGTTTATTTGCAGTTGGGAAGTGGTTTGGGGATATCTGCATGTGGAAGAATCCTATTACAACAGTGCTCGTTCACGTGCTCTTTCTCATGCTAGTGTGCTTCCCTGATTTGATTTTGCCCACAGTTTTTCTATACATGTTTCTGATAGGGGTATGGAACTTCCGGTACCGACCAAGGTACCCTCCTCATATGAATACAAGAATCTCGCAAGCTGAAGCAGTGCACCCAGATGAGTTAGACGAGGAATTTGACACATTCCCTACGAGCCGAAGCCCTGACCTTGTGAGAATGAGGTATGATCGTTTAAGGAGCGTGGCTGGTAGAATTCAAACCGTGGTGGGTGATTTGGCAACTCAAGGAGAGAGGATTCAGGCACTTTTAAGCTGGAGAGACCCTCGTGCTACAGCCATCTTCATTACATTCTGTCTCGTATCTGCACTGGTGCTCTATGTTACTCCTTTTCAAGTGGTGGCAGCCTTGGCTGGGTTCTATGCGATGAGGCATCCAAGATCTCGCCATAGGCTGCCATCAGCTCCAATCAACTTCTTCCGTCGGTTGCCTGCAAGAACTGACAGTATGTTGTAGAAGTGCTTATGGGTTTTGAGCTCTTGCTATGCTTCACTCATGTTTCGAAGTCTTTTTTCTTTCTCTCTCTCGTTGCATCTGGCCTTTACTGTGCTTCTGCCATGTAATGCTATTATTTTCGGAAAAAGCAAGGGGGATAATCTGTAAGTGGGATTTCCTACCTACAAATAGGTACTATTAATGTACTGATCTCATTATCTAAACAGGAAGCGCTCTGAGCGTTGGAATCCACTAACTTTTTCCCACAGAATTTTGGTAGAATCAGACGAGCCATGCCATTAAACAGGTAAATCCTAACTAATAAAGCCTGATCTGATACCGTAAGAGTTTTACTTTACAACTAAAGCAAGAAGGAATTCTTTTTTATCCTCTATCTACTCTGAACTGCGAAGCATTGAATTAGACATGACCCTGTAATCATTGATCAACTGGAATAAAAGCAAATTTCAGGTTATATATTAGTGACTATTTTCTAATATCAGTAAAATGTTGAGTCTCAAGATCTCCGGTTACATATTTGCTTTCTCCGGTAAATCCAACAGATTCTTTCAATTTAGTACTCGCCATACTGCTTTTTTAATTTAGTGGGTTCGAATCAATCTATAACTCAGCAATACAAAACGAAGGAGGGCAAGGAAATATTTTCTTAAACATGTCACCCCTTAGGATCCCCCGATATTTTGCTGCTGAAGGTGAGGGCATGACCCTTCAACCAACACATAATTTAGCCGCTATTTGACGTACACATAATTAATCAAAGAAAAACACTACGTGCTTGCGTGTTAAACATTAGGTAAAGGAAAATCACTACGTGCTTGCACGTTAATCATTAGGTAAGGAAACGATGTTTAATTTTTCTTCTACTA
Organism: Ceratonia siliqua; assembly: GCA_034509205.1. NCBI lineage: Eukaryota > Viridiplantae > Streptophyta > Magnoliopsida > Fabales > Fabaceae > Ceratonia > Ceratonia siliqua. The sequence goes on along the minus strand of JASKGM010000010.1, from coordinate 1,445,356 downwards.
GAAGAAAAACAGAAGTAAGGGCAAGTGCTAACATTGTTCTCAACCAGAAAAATGCCTATGTTTCTTTCCAAAAAAAGATCAAAACCATCAAGAAAACTAGAAGCTCAAGAATCTTATTTTTGCTTTACAATCCAATACAACTTTCTCAGTCGAATTTCTGCTGCATTCCTCCTTCTAATCCTTATCTATATGTGGTCTTCCTTCACCACCATAATGACCGGAGATATCCTTCATGTTTGTGTTTCTTCCAGAAAGCACAATAACCTCTATTGTCTCTCTGCAGGTACTCATCCCACCTTTGAAATCCCAATTTCCATAAACAGAAACAGTTCCCTCATTCCTAGAAGAGAGGGTAATGCAACTGAGCCTGCTAAGTTTCTAAGTGTCCCATATCTAGTTTCTAGTCGAGCAATTAGCAATGACACAGACGAAGAGGTTGCAAATGCTGTTAAGGTTATTGAGGAACAGTTGCAAATTCATCGATCCTGGAGGTCAGATAAAAACTCTGCAGCTTGCGATGGTGGAGGAATCTATGTGTATGATTTGCCATCCAAGTTTAACAAGGACTTGGTGGGTCAATGCCGTGACATGATTCCGTGGCAGGATTTCTGCAGGTATTTCAATAACGAAGGGTTGGGTGAGCCAATAGCCAAGCTTGGCAAAGGATGGTATCAAACTCATCAGTACTCACTTGAACCCATATTTCATTCAAGGATTTTGAAGCATCCTTGCAGGGTTTATAGTGAAAATGAAGCAAAGCTCTTCTATGTCCCATTCTATGGTGGTTTAGATATCTTGCGATGGCATTTCAAAAATGTTTCCAATGATGTGAAGGACAGTTTGACTTTGGAATTACTAAAGTGGCTTCAGAGACAAAGGCCATGGACTAGAAATTCAGGTAAGGATCATGTATTTGTGTTGGGTAAAATTTCCTGGGATTTTAGGAGAACTAGTGACTCTTCATGGGGTACTAGATTATTAGAGCTTGATAAAATGCAGAACCCCATTAAACTCTTGATCGAACGACAACCATGGCATGTCAACGACATTGGAATTCCACATCCAACTTATTTCCACCCACATTCAGACAGCGACATAATCGCATGGCAATTGAAAATTATTAAATCAAATCGAAAAAACTTGGTCAGTTTTGCTGGAGCAGCACGGCCTGATGCACGGGACAACATAAGGTCAATATTAATTGAGCAATGTGCTTCAATCGGTAATGGTAAATGCCGTTTCCTGAATTGCAGTTCTGGAAAGTGTGATGAAGCGGAGTCAATTATAGAGCTTTTTATGGAATCTGAGTTCTGCCTGCAGCCTCCGGGGGATAGCCCAACAAGAAAATCTCTGTTTGATTCGCTTGTATCAGGTTGCATCCCGGTTCTTTTAGATCCTTTCACAGCTTACTACCAGTATCCATGGCATTTACCAGAGGACCATGGGAAGTACTCGGTGTTTATAGACCAGAAAGAGGTAAGGCAAACGAATGTGGACGTGGTGGAGAGGCTAACCAATGTTTCAGCTAGAGAGAGGGAAAACATGAGGAGGTACATAGTCTATGAACTATTGCCTGGATTGGTATATGGGGATGCCAACGCTGACCTTGAGAAATTTCAGGATACATTTGCAATTACAATTAATAACCTGCTTGAAAGGGTTAACAGATTAGGATGAATCATACAAGGATAGGCTATAGTCTTGTTTTCTTTGTTTCTTTGTTTCTTTGTTTCTTTGAACATACTAAAAAATTAGAAAGGCCAGCGCATATCCATCCATAAATTTGTAAACAATATCACTGGAGTTGATGTACACAATATTTCACAATTACTTCAGTCTTTCATCACTATTAGAATGTTTACTGCCGTAATCCTCCTTTTTTGTTGTTGATTTCACTTGGACCTACTTATTTGCTATTATTAGGAGTTGGAAAGTTGCTAATGATCTCCTGGTTTACTGCCTCAGCAAAAGGAAAAGAAAATCAGATAAATTTGATATCAGATTGAATGAGTTATTTCAAATGAGCAATAGCAATATGCAAGCCAATCTTGGTAACTGGGACTTACCCCCAACAGGGCAATTTTCATTTCTAAACGAACATAGAAAAGGAAAAGAAAATCAGATAAATTTGGTATCAGATTGAATGAGTTAATTAAAAAAAGCTCTGTTTTCGTCCTTTTCTATTTGAACTCATTTACATATCCTTCTCTCTGATGGATTCCTTTGACAGTTTGAAGATGCGAATATTAACCTTGTAATCTAAGACGCTTTCGTTGCACTTGCTGACTTGCTCCCTTACCACCTCCAACCAGAATCACATGCTGCTTTCACAACCAACCAAAAAACATACTATTTTCACACTTACAAATGGAATGTACTGAGAGAGAAAAATTAACAAAACACGACTGGGATAAGGCAACGATGCCGGATCTAGTGATGCGAATGATCCCTGCCGTCCATCCGACTGTATTTCCAACGGTGGCACTTGGCGATTAGTTTTCCACGTGTGCACATGCAAAGTCTCCACGTGTATAAGTTTTCTTGACTCTTCCATACAGACCCAAGGCAATGCCGTACGCGGAGTCCTGACGCTATAAATTTGGGCTCTTTCCCTGTTTCCTTCTCAATGCTCTGTACTTCAATTCGCGTGTTTGCCACTAGAAATATAAGAAGAGTAGCTGCTCTTTCTGCTTCTTTTCACTTATCAAGGCAGTATTTATCCAATCCCGACCAGACCCTCCTGCGTCCTTCTCAGATTTCATTGTCTAGTGTTCTTATTAGAGCAGGGTTTTCAAGCCCCTTGTCACTCACTTTGAGAACAAATCACACTATGGCTAGCCAATCAAACACTAGATCAGTCCACGATTTCACCGTTAAAGTAAGTTACTTGGAATATTTGCATCGTTTTTTCCCCTCATTTTTTAAATATAGTTAGGACCTCTCTTGGGCGAGTTTTTGGTGTTACTCTTCTGCTTTTTATATTGGTTATGAAGTTGAAGTATTCAAGTCTTCCTAATTTAGCCGGCCTTTGCTTTCTTATTCTAATTTCTCGGAGGGGGGGCTTTGAGTCTTTGACCAGTTGAGGACTCTCGAGGGTGCTACAGATTGTTGTGACGACAATTCTGGATGCTTTTTTGTTAAATGGGTAGTACTGGAAATTCAATTTATGATGTTCACCCTTTGCTTGCAGGATGCCAGGGGAAATG
>JASKGM010000010.1:1397111-1410270 GCA_034509205.1 Ceratonia siliqua | reverse complement strand
TTTACCGACCTTGAGGTCAGGGAACGGTTTTCCAAGAATTAAACCTCCTATTTATTTAAAGATAGGTGACCCTGGTATTACTTGTGCTAAAATGTCACACCGCTGATAAGGAACAAATCAACAATAGCATGAATGTAGAGACTCAGTCATCCACAGAAAATAAATGCCAAACTCATGAACACAGATTCATACCACATGATGAATGATATTTTGATTTCTCATAATGTCCTGCATCCAATAAGAAATTGTCTTTAACGATAAGAGATAACTAAACTAATAAATTAAAAACACACTTGAATCCTTTGTCCTGTCTCTAGATTGGTGGAGTAATTATATGGTACTATGGTAGTATTCTACTATTTCTATTAAGATCGTACCACATGGTGTTTTTTCACCAATAAATGCAAAAAAACAACACGTGACACGATCTTAACAGAGGTAGTATGATATTATCGTAACACTGGAGTATTTTCCAGATCTGCGACCCCGATCCTTGAGTTTTTCCCTTTCAGCCTCCTCTTGTTCTCGATCTCTGTCAGAATCCCTGCCCCTATCACAATCTCGGGCTTTTGTTCTGTCCCTGTCCCTGTCCCTATCCCTTTCCCTGTGTGTCTCTCCACTGATCTCTACTTTACAGTCAGATTTGGATTTTAGCATGGGTTCATCTCTTGCCTCTCCCTTTGCAGTCATACTCTTGGAATCATCATCAACCTCAGACTCCTTCAGTTTATCAATGGCTTACTTTACCAGTGCACCCTTTCCACCACTGGATTCAATATTAGCTTCCCCTGGAGCTCCCTTTGGCACAGAGGTGTAAGTGTCAGCTGGTGGACTACTCTGTGGAACATCCTTAAAATGGAAATGACGTAGAAGAGATGTTACATTAAAAACTTCTACTTGCACAAAATATTGCAACATTCTTGTCATAACAAACGTTTCTCTTATCACAGCCAACTGATGCTGATCAATCCAGTGCATCATAGTCCAACAGAACTAAGAAAAGTACATAATAGAGAAAAAGTGCACATCACCTTTTGATGCTGCCTGAGATTGTGATTCCATTGATTCGTTGGAGAATGTAAATGAGTCCCCATCCTTGCAGACTGCTATGTATTGTGCCTTTGGAAGACTATACAAGTGAGCAAGAACCCTACAGACTTCATCAATCCCAGATTTCTCTGCATCAAATGCCTCCCACCATGGTGGGTTCTCAGGAAGGGATACTTGGAACCTACGAGCGGCAGCATATAAAACTCCACAAGCCACAACCTCACTCTTAAATCGAACACACAATGTAGTGCGCAAACTGCATCAGAAAAGTTAGGGAAGCATTAAACCATAAAACCACAAGATGAAGTTCTTACAAAAGATGTGGGATACAAATTATAACCATAACTTTACTGTGGATTGTGCTTAGATCAGACCAGAAATATATAATAATTCACCATACATATCCCAAGGGGAAGGAAAAAAAAAAATCAAAAGATAACACCTATACCACTGTTTCCTTCACCCTCAATATGCCATGATTCGTTTTCTACTAAAAATGAATAACAAAATACAGATATACTTTTTTTTTTAAATGCAGGGTAAGGTTGCAAAAGGCTTTAGTGGTGCAGAACGAATGCCAGCTGCAGTTCCTACAATAGAGCTGTAGATTTTTCCATAGATGATTTGAATTCAATATCCAAACCCATGTGCTTTGGAAACTCACCTTCAAATATCTCTGTAACCTTCAGTGCATTCAATTAAAATTTTATTGGCGCAAGGCCTAAATGCAAAAATGCTCCACGATACAATATTTAGTCATTACTCTACATAATTTATTGCTTTCAACCAAAATTTTGGATGTGATCAAATATATACGGTTTATGTACTTAGGTTAACATCCCCTTGGTATTTTACGTTGAAGCATTTTTGCAAGGATACAAAAGGAAAAAGATAACAAAAAAATTAGAGAAATTTAAAGAAAGGTTACCAGTAACTCTTTTTTGGGTCAACATACATACTGCTACTTTAATGTTCATAATAATGAAACGGGGGCTTGGAGTCAACCTATTGTTTTAACACAATCATTTTGATACAGTTATGGTGGATTTTAAGGAAGAAAATGTTGATAAATAGATACTAAGAAAGGAAATTAGTAGAATTAGTGGAATTAGTGGTTAGTTATCCAATTGTAATCAATGTGAGTTACTATGGTTAGTCACCACTCATCAGGGTAACTTCATCATTATGTCTTTCTTCTTTTTGGATTATTTTGAGGTACAGATACTGCAGGTTCCTTACATGTGTTACTGAATTTTAGCCCATGTCGCTAAATTGCTAATTGAACCATCTTATTGAAGTTTCCAAAATGAAATAGCAGAAACTTCAAAATGGCGTTTTCTCTTGACCCAATTTTCTTTGTCTCCTCATTTAGAATAGAAAATACTCCATTACACTTCAGTGTGATAAGTTGTAGGGTTCAGTGATACATGTGTGCATGCAAGTGTGTAAAAGATACACAGAGAGTGTAGTAACTGCAATTACATACCTATCATTAGCCAGGTTCCAAGCTTCTTGCCTCACTGCTGGTGTCGCAAGGGGGGCAAGGTAATTTGATATAAATTTTTGAGGATGCATGACAAATGAATCCCATTTCTTTCAAAATATGTCTCTCTGTTTTACTCAACTCCATTTTCAAGTCTAAATATTTCTGTTCATGAAAAAGAACAGAACAATTTTCAACTAACAAAATATTAATGAAAAAGAAAAATAAGATTTATATAGGTATGTGTCTATAACACAAACACATACACACTACAAAAATTTCTGTCCTTGGAATACATGTCTAAATGTTCTATTGGTAATTTCTTCCTACATTTCATTCTGTGAAAAACAATGATTACTTGTCTCGCTTTCCTGGGGCTTTCTTCCAGTTTTGAAGCAAGCCATATACAGCTCGAACCAACTTTCTGCAAAAAGGGCTGACCAGACATCCTTCTATGATAACTTGGACTCAATTATTTATCTTTGACTATCAGAGCAAGACAATGTAGAGAAAAAAATGAGACCATTTTAGTATTTTCTGTCGTAACAGGAGTCTTAAAACCAAACAAAGGAAGAAGGGAAAATAACATACATATTACTATAAGATAATTACCTTCACATTGAAACGTGCAAATGACTTCTTGCAATAAAAACGCTGAAATAGAACCTGTCCAGTGGCCATGACTGCTTGTGGTCTGCCAGACTATTAAGGAAACAATCTAGAATCTAAATTAAGTGAAAGAATGTAAGATTATGCACACAGCCACACACCAACTAAAAAGCATAAGATTAAAATGCAAACAAAAAAAGGAGGAAGAAGAAGAAAGGATACAACCGTAGCAAAATTCCACTTTCTTGGATGAGATCACAACCATAGATTCTAAAGGTGGTTTTGGTGGCTTCATATATGCCATCTTTCCTAGAAGGTGAATTCTTAGCCTGCTTGTCTGTGAGGTAGAATGTGTCAATTGCAGTATAGACCATCCTTTATACCTAAGGAGTTCAAGAAAACTGCAGCAACGTACAAAAACTCTATTAATGAATATTTGCGTCAATGAAAAGAATATAGCAAATGTGCATTATAGGCTTGCGTGAGGTTTTCAAACTAACCCAGTTTGGTCAATGAGAAAATTCAAACCTCGAGAATCTCAAGCAGTGAGAGTAAACAACAAAGAATGCTGGATGGTAATGGAAGCCTTCTCTGCATCCAAAGGATGATAGATGATGGTGGAGAGCTGCAGAAAAGTAGCTGATAGATTGAGAGAGCAGCATGAGAGGTGGAGAGCTCAGGAGAGGGTTCAAAGGAATTGAACACTGTTAAGATTTACACTATGTTGGGAGTTGTAGTTAGGTATGACTATGGGGAGGGGCAGAGGAAGTGGGGGAAAATTTTCCCCATCCCCATTCCCCGTGGGACCCAAATGTAAGCAACAAAGTTACAAAAATTAAGAAAAATACTGTAAGTATAGGAGGAAAAAACAATGACAAAGGTAAACTAATAATTCAACACGAAATTCTCTTCTAAATTCTAGAGAAAGCATCTTAGCATGTCAAACTCAGATACACACAATAGAATGGCAAGGGTCAAATTCAGATATATGTTTAGGCAAAAGAATAAACATGCTGAAAATAATAAGGCCCTCAAGTAGCATCAGACAGAGAAATAAGGAACCCATTTTATAATTAAACTTTTGGTGAGTAGATCATAAGGCAAGAAGACAGAAAGGCAAATTGGATTTAAATATTGAATGAATTGCTAATCAAAGTTATTGAAAAATACTGAATATTGAGAAAATATACTGAAATCAGAAGTAGAAGTTTCAGAGCTTCATCAGATAAGCCGCATTGTTTTTCTGTGGAATTTCATCAAACACTTTGTGTGCTTCATTGGGTATGCAGCATTTTAGGTAGAAATCAAGGGCTAATAAGATAATGAAACCAAATGTCCCTCCAAATACAGAAAACCTAAATGAGAGAGAGAGGGCGAGAAAAAAAAAACCAGTAGCATTGATGCATGACACAACAGAAAGACAACAATTATCAAGTTCAATAGGAAACCCATCAAATCAAAATTGAGAAAAAGGCATTGGCAATATAAAAATGGAAGAAATTGAATATTGAAGTAGAAGTTTAAGAGCTTCATCGGATAAGCCTCATTGTTTTTCTGTGGAATTTCATCAAACACTTTGTGTGCTTCATTGAGTATGCAGCATTTTAGGTAGAGAATCAAGGGCTAATAAGATAATGAAACCAAATGTCCCTCCAAATACAGAAAACCCAAATGAGAGAGAGAGGGGGAGAAAAAAAAACATTAGCATTGATGCATGACACAGCAGAAAGATAACAATTATCAAGTTCACAAAGAAAACCCATCAAATCAAAAATGAGAAAAAGGCATTGGCAATATAAAAATGGAAGAAATTGAATATTGAAGAAGACTTACTTCAACAAAATTGAACGTTCATTACTCCAAAATAAGGATCCCTGCCCCGGGCGCCCACGACGGTACAGGAACTGGGGTACTTACCCTATAACAGCTGCCTTAGAGTTCATTACTCCTGATGTGGACTTCCAAGTTCATCACTCCTTGCGAAATGGCAAACAGCAAGAGAGCAACGCATAGTTGAACCTGCGTATGTGGTCAGCGGACGACACATACAACCTCGGCGAGATGGAGATGGAGACGGAAACGGAGACGGAGATAATGCAGAATCGCGAAGGAGAATCTGAACTGGAGGCTAGAGCTGGGAAAATAGCCTGGCACTCCCGCATGCAACTGCCTCACAATTTTCGCCACGTGATGATTTTTACAGCTCAGCTGCTGAGCTGGAAAAGGTTGGAAAGCCAAAAAGACAAAAGATTCAAGGCGTCTGGCACTTCTCATCTCAGTTAACAAGGAAGGGAAAACGACGCTGCCGCCTTGAGCCCAACCTCGCATACCGTCGAGAGCCACCGTCCACCGTCGAGGCGCGCTGAACCAGGCGACTAGCACGTATCCCGACGTATTCTCCGGCCACGCAAACCTCCACTACCGAGAACCACCGTGGAGACGCTTTGAATCTTCAACCTTGACGCCTGCATATGGGAACCTGAGGGAAAGCCATATACACCGTTGTTCACGAACATCGTAAGCCCCTTCCCCTCTCTTTCCGATATTTTAGTTCTCTTCAAGTTGTTCATGAACCGTAAAATATCTTACTTCCCTTTCTTTGTAGATTTTGTTTTTTAATTCATCTTCTGGAAATGCCATCTTCTTTTTATTCGATAGTACTATGTGGGAGAGAAAGTGGGAACCATTCCATTGTGATAAAAAGCCTTGACTACATTAATTAAGGATTAACTAGTATGTACTTCTTCAGCAATTTTTATTTTATTGTACGTTAAGAAGTTGCTAATAACTTCATCGAGGCTGGAAAATTATGCACAAAAATTAGAGATAGTAATTGCCAGTATGAAATTATTGAGTAATTTGTGGAATTTAGTACAAGCTGTAGAACATATTGAGAGTTAAGGGCAAAACTATTAAGCTGTACTAAAAGCTTCTAGGGCACATTACTGAGATTACCTAATTTGTACACCGAATACATCAATCTGCAGCTTCCCATTAGTATCCATGATTAAGATTATGTGATGAATGTTGATGATTCGATTGTTTTCATATTATTTTTCATGTTATATTTTATACTCACCGTGTTTACATTCATTGATGCGGCCAGTAGATGATTCCTTCTTGGTGGAGATTGTTTTAGGTTTTATTTTGAATGATTGTTGAGGAATTTTTAATTGAAATGGTATGTAACTAGTAATGTATGAAATTTTAATTTTTTTTGCATTATTTTGCTTGTATAGATCCAACTCTGATGAGCATATTTGATAAGGCTCCTGTAGTTGGTAAGGATGCATGGAAATGGATCCAGTCCTTTTTGGCCTTAATTTTTTCTCAACTTTTCTTCATTTGAATCATTCATTTACTTTTGGACGGTCAGAATTAAAATACACGTAAAGTACGTGTATTTTATCAAATAAATCTTGACCATCCAGGATGCATTTGTTGCCCCAAGGTCTCCATCGTAGGAGATGTTCAAGTTGGAAGAGGATCATCAATTTGGTATGGATGTGTCTTGTGAGGAAAGGTCATTTCACTTGATCTATTAGAAGTCAAAACATTTTGATGATTTAATGCTCCAATAGCTAATAAAATCCATTTATGAATAATTTGTTGGGCTTAATTTTCTACGGGGTTATCCTTAATGTGAAACAAAAGCAACAAAGCTGTCCATAGTATGATAATAATAGCGTTTGATCTTCACTTTGTGCATAGGTGACGTGAACAGCATTAGTGTTGGAAGTGGAACTAACATACAGGATAACTCCCTGGTGCATGTTGCAAAGTCAAATTTAAGTGGAAAGGTGTTGCTAACTATTATAGGTGACAAAGTTACCATCGGTGAGTAATATTTATCGTCCCGAATGATCATAAAGGCTGGTGCATTCTACCCTTATGGGAATTTATATTAAATTTTGCACTGGGTAAGTGATAGTGCTGTTTTAATTGGAGTCATCTCAAAGTTGCTATCTTTTCTATGTCCTCTACACCACCATCCTTTAAGTGGAGTCATCTTATCTATGGATAGCCTTGAAGTCCTTCCATATAAATTAATCATTGTTATATGGATATGGAACTGTAGTGGAAACTATGCTGAAACTCTTCTTAGAAACTATCTTTGGTGTTGAATGATCATTCATAACTCCATTTATTTAAATTAATATAGTTATCAAACAGGGAACATGGACTGTAGAACTCTGTCTGGAATCAAACTAGAGTAACCCTCTTTATAGGCATACTCGTTTCCAGGAGTATGACTCCATAGGTATACTACATGTTATAAATACATTCCTGTGGAGTAAATATTTTTCTGCAACGACTGCATGACTGGACATGTGATCTTTTTTGCTTGCTTGAATCTTGGGAGGTTCATATAGGGTGCACATGAGAATGAGCTCACTTTGCTTATGATCTTATGCATCCACATTATTGGGATGATCCCAACTAATTATGCATTAAATTAATATATATTTGAAAAATGCACATTGATAAAAGGCCATATGTAGTATTCCCAAAAGCCCTAAATACATCAAAGGTCTAAGAAAAAATAAACACTCTTATACTGCAACATCTATTTTCAAAAATCCTCCTATATTGCAACAAGTAATATTCTCTTCGTGGGTGAGAATTTTTAGTTGGTGTAGTTTGAGATTAATTAGTTTCGCACATGAGACCACTTCCTATAATACTTTTCTTTGCTTTCTTAGAGGGTTGACTTAAATTACCAGCACATGTATTTTGCAAACTTAAATTACCTAAATTACAAAAAAAAAGTATTAATAAGTATATAATCATAAATAATGAAAAAAATCAACAAGTATGCTCTTTTGATATTACCAACCTTTCTCAATTTGGTTGTGCATTTGTAATGTGTTTTTCTTTTGCCTTTTCTTTTCTAATTGACTTTTAAGTCTAGCATTTGTGACTTCTCTCATCCTAACTCGGCGGGGATCCAACACTTTATGTAAATTTAATTCAATGGTATGATCTTCCTTCCCTTCCTCATCAGTATAATGTCAGGTTCAATGTTTTTACCAATGCAAGCTTTATCTAACTTGGTTTCTTTTAACATTCTTTCCAAGCTTTTTATCCCATTCTCTAAGTAATCTTCTGCCACTTTTATTGTTTCAATTGTCAAAGTACCATTATTTGGCTTATACAAAAACTAATGCCTTGTGTTGCTGACTCAGAAGCTTGTTTGTTGTTGTCAATTGTACGAAAACCTTCTTTAGATTCCTTTGCCACCTCTTCAAGATATATTGAGAAGGTATGTAAAAGATATTATAAAAATTTAGTACTTTCAATGCATGAAGACGTAAGAGGCCAACTGTATCAAATTTCTTACAAGTACATTCAATCATGCAATTTGAAGAATCAAATGTCACAATATATTGCTTTTCATCACCATCATTTACTAGCTTATAACTATGCAAAGTATCATCATCACTAGTCCTCTCAATTGCCACAGATAAAGATTAAAACAATTCTTCATAAAACTCTTGAAAAACAGCATGTGTATATACTGTTGCAGCATGTTTGGTCATGCTTGCAAGTTTTTTCACTCTAGGAGGTGCATATTGGTTACTTTCATTGTCTTTTTGCAATTCTGACCAACGTCGACATTCTACAACCTTTTCATATCAAACTACAAAGTGTGAAAGAGACATTGTCTTACATGTAACCTTACGAAATACATTATTCATACTTTCACTTCTTTGTGTGGACAAAATTCTAGCTGAGAAATCATTCTTACTAAATGCTAAACACAATTTTCCCGTAACTCAGTTTATCGAGCCATAAACTTTTAGAAATATCTACTTTTGTAAGCAACTAATTTCACACATCTTGAAACTCTTATTCTGTTTCACAATTATATAGGTATCTATTAAATAGAATCTTAAAGTCAAGTTTCTTCAAATAATGTAAAAGATGCTTTGGGGCATTTCAACTCATGCCATAGCAAAGCCAATGATTCAGGAAAAACCCTTTTAATCGCGTTGGTCATTGCTTGACATTGATATGTAAAAATTGTTTCTAGTTGGTGCCCACCAATTGCTTCCAAACATGATTGATATAACCAAATGAATGACTTTGTGGTCTCATCTAATAAAAAGGTACAACCAAATAGCACACTTTGTCTATGGTGATTCACACCAATGAAAAGAGCAAATATCAGGATATACTTGTTTGTTCGATAGATTGTATAAAAAATGACTACATCTTCAAAGTAATTGTAATCTATCCTTGATTTGGCAACACTAAAAAAAAAAAAATTAGTTTTGTGATTTTCAAAATCCACTTATATTGTATAAAAGAACAATGGATCATTTGCCTTTATACTTTGAAAATGATTTATAACACTTTGTGCATCTTCAGCTGCAACAATATTTATTCTTTTGTCCCATACAAAATTGTGTCAATTATTTTTCAAAAATCCAACATTTTGAGCACCTCTTGCATCTTCTACAAAATACAAATATATTCTAAATACATTTATACTAGAATTGTTCACATCTTCAATCACATTACCTCATATTATCATCTTCAATTTGTATGGAGCCTATATCACTAAATAAAGATGATTATGATTATGTAACATCATCACCTAAATATAAATGAAAAGTAAGAAATATAAACTCAATCTCCATATTATAACAATAATGTCATTTGGAAACATTCTCATAAGCATTCAATCTTGCAAATCATTTATCTAATTTAACAATAAAATATATATAATAATGCCTAAACATTAAATTAAATTAACATACCAGTAAGTGCATCTTTTTTTGTGGTCTTGTCCCTCTGCCTGGTAATGAACAAAAACTGTAACCTGCAACCTCCTCTCCAATGTTTTGTTGGATTATCTACACCATAGAATGTCTGTAAATTTTGTAAAAACAGAAAAATGACTTCATTAGTTCATAAAAGAGATTGACTTTAACAATAATAACTTTGGTCAACAAAATTGTTTCCAAGTTTTGATGGCTAGCAGGTAGAATGTCAAGCTTCTATTTAAGCAGTATGTCATCTGGGGAAAAACAAGAGACATTAGCATTAAGAAATAATATATGTATATTAACAGGCCACCATAAGCTATGATTTTCTCATTTTTATTTGATATAACATTAGGGGGAAAATAAGGGAGTGAGTGAACAAGGGATGAAGACCAAGAGAAACCCAAATCTAGAAGTAATGAAACACATTTGCAGAATGAATAGCAACCACACCCCAAAAGAAAATAAAAAACAAAAAGCTGGGGCATTGAGGTAGAAAAACAAAGGATGACAACCATATACACTAGCGAGCTCACTAAGAAGAGAAGAGAAATGATGTTCAGCCTCGATGATGGAGGGTTGTGTGATTAGAGAAGACGTCAGGATACGTGCTAATCACCGGGTTTAGGGTGCCTTGACGGTGGACAATGGTTCTCGACAATTTGTGTGGTTGGGTTCAAGGAGTTGAATCGATTTTGATTTGGAAATTATGGAATATTAGGGAATTTTAAGTTTTAAAATATTTTTAATGAAAATAAATCTATAAAATTACGAATAATATCTCACAACAAAAATTCTCACAAAGTCTGTGAAAGAAAATTTTTAATTGGTATACAAAATAAGAGATGGATATGAATTTTGAGAGTTTTAAAGTTTGTAAGAATAAGATATTTTAAATTGAGAGAATAAACTTACAAAGTCTAATCACAAATTCCAAAATGAAGAAAGAACGTTTTTTTCTCTTTCTTTAATCTATCTAAAGAGAGAAAAAAAAATTCTCTCTTTTAGAGTTTGTGAGTGAAGTTGAAAAATGCTTTCTGAGAGAATATTTTTCTTTATTTTTGTATACAATGTTTTACATATTTAAAAAAAAATGCAAAATGATAGATAGAATGTAGCATAATAAAGACAATTTAATTTATTAAATATAATATACTTTCATTTTTTCAATGCATCACAAATATATCATAGGTTGAGATATATATTTAAATTAGAGAATTTTATATAATAAAATACAAAAAAAAGGTGTGTGAAAGATTTAGCAATTAAATATATTGTGATTTTATTTTTTAGTATATATAAACATATTTTTATATATTATTTAATTATTTTATATTTATAAAGTCATTCAATTTCATATCAACTATTAAACAAAATGAACCGATTGACTGTGACTTAATAACCTATTCATACCATAGTTTGATTCGTATTTTAAAACACTAATTCATAACTCGTACCATGCCGATTAACTAATAAAAATAACATCACCAACTAATTACCTGACTTCTACTTTTTTTTTTCGGTTTTTTATTTAAAAATTAGAATCAAACTCACTCTATTCTCACTTCTCTTTGGGAGCGGAGGGAGCCAGAAAACTATAGATGCTTGCAAAATTTGAAAATCTCACTAATTCATCTCACAATTAACCATTGTATAAAACATAAAAATTTAATCATCTTATAATAAAATTAAATTAACTACATTTTCTATTTTTAACTAAAAATGAAATACATATATAATATGAAGAAAAAAATTGTAGAGTGCTACCCATCCAGTCTCAACAATTATAACCAACTAGCCACCAAAGCTTTCAATAATTTATTGTCCAGAAAGACATGTACACCAAGAGCACTCTCAGGCCGGCTTTAATTTGGTTCGTGTAAATGACCTTCTTGTAGAGAGGGGGAAAATAACCTCCTGAACATTGTGAATGAATCCTTTATCATAAACATTATTTTTTATAACTTCCACATCTTCTAGAGGTGACCTTCGAAAGAAGGCTTTCCATTTGCTCAACGAGGGCTTTCTGTCGCTGCTCATTCCACTCATACTTGCTCTTAGGGCAGCAACACTGGCCTTTGCTTCATTTAGCTTCCTCTGCCAGCTCATGTACTCTTGCCACTTGACGGTCTGTGATTCACAAAATAATTGGTTCATTTGAGCTTCATGACATCAGTAGCGCCAATCAAAAGCATTAACGTTTTCCAAATAAGCAGGCTACTGAGGATCAAGAACTTCTCACGTTAGAAGAAACATGACAGTTATGTTTGGTGAGAGATAAATGTAATGTATAAGACTCACCACTTGATTAGTAAGTTTTACTTATATTTATTATTTTTAAGTCAATACATAATATATCTCTCTCAAAATATAATAGTATCATGTAAACCGCCAAAGATTGGTTGATGATGAAATATTGTAGAGTACTTGACTACTTGTGCACTCTTATAGTCACAACCCCGCACAAGCAGTACAAGTGGCTCTAACTAAATTTAAAGGGGGAAAGCTAAGCTACTGTCACAATCCTTAGCTTTTATATATATTTTTTAATTTTTTAAATTTTTTTTTTATTTTTTAATATTAATGAATTATTATTTATGTCATATATTTTTTAATAAATTTTTTAAAATATTTTTATATTTTTTTAAAATTTTTATATTTATGAGTGAATAGTGTCAAAAAATTTATGGGTGAATAGTATAAAAAAATATAAAAAATTCTTAAAATTATTCAAAAATATTTTTAAAAATTCTCAAAAAATTATATGACCTAGACAATAATTAATTAATGTTAAAAAATAAAAAAAATCAAGATAAAAAATCAAAAAATATAAAATTTGGTTGCCGGAAAATGGTTTTGGGGCTGCACCATAGCAACTCACAAATTTAAATGGCCTCCCTTAAACTTTTTTTCATTAAAAATTTAGATGAAGCTATACTTTTTTTAATTAAAAATTCTGATGAAGCAAATACTGTATCAACAGGTCAGAAAACCAACCCTGCTATCAGATTGATTGAACTGGCTAATATAAGGATATCAAAAGGGAAATGAAGACAAAGGAAAGAGAACAAACAATGAATTAATGAAACCTGACATGACCACTCAAATCGACCAGCATACAATAGGTAGTAGAGCTGGCAAAATGGGTCCAGCCCGATGTAAACAAAAAAAAAATAAGGCTGGGCTCTAAAAATTCCAGCCCCAAAAAATTCGAGCTGTTGTTGGCCCGGCCCGTTTGGGCCAATAG
>JASKGM010000010.1:1383596-1397011 GCA_034509205.1 Ceratonia siliqua | reverse complement strand
TAGTTGGCTTTAGAAGATGGATGGGATTCTTGAAGTGAAGAAGAGAAAGATGGAAACAATGTGGCCAACGGATCAGGTATGTGACATCATTTGATATGAATGATCTGGTCTTTAACACATTATCCGTTGACATGGTTCTGTGGTGTTAGATGAAAGCTTAGATCTACCTACACTAGAAATGAAGTATATTTATGTTTGCTTAAAACCTTGTATTTTTAGCTGCAAGGATCTTTGATCTTTGATACATCAAATAAAAAGGCCATTAGTTTTAAATAGTGACATCAACATAAATTATTTTGTCTGCCCATTTTAATATTTAAGATTTGAAAATAAGTTCAGTATGTGGCTCTAAAATTGTAGTTCTTGCTTACTTTAGATTATAATGTGTTTCTTTTGTTTTTTCTTTTCGTATCAGATCATTTGCATCAATCTATTATGTTTGTCTTCATTTCTCATTTACTTGTCACTACTTGCAGAAAATATATAGTTAAGAAGGATGATCAAGAGCACATTTACATATGGTGTATGGCTTTTGGTGGTTAAAGAAAGAGGCTCAGGCTAGTTATTCCTTACACTTAAATAGATTTCCAATAATGAAATATGTTTTCTTGTCCCTTATTTTGAAGTCTATATTTTTTCAATTTACATTGAAATCAATTACCTATATACGAAAGGAGTTCCACCTCAAGGAATTCCTCCCCAATTGAATGACATGTGGCTCTCTAAATTTTTTTCTTCTAACTCTAAATAAAAAGAATATATATAATTTTTTTAACAATGAATACTTGACACATCTAGGGACTTTTCCTCCATTTATTAATAAAAAAACTAAAATACTTATCCTTCAAGTAAGCTTCAAGGAAATAATGACATGTGTCATCATTAACTTACTAGATAAGGAAGCATTAATTAAAGTAGCATGCTTATTGTAATTTCCAAAAAGATAATTATGAAAATGTTTAGCTATCTTGGAGGTTGTGATATATATATTCATATACTCAAACTCCTCAAATTTGAAATTCAAATTGTTAGCAAGGCATGCCAGCGTAATTTTCTTGAGACACTTGAACTTATTTTTTTAAGTAATTTGATTTAATTTTTACTCATGATTATCTTACAAGAAATCCACTTGCAAATCCTTACACTTGGCATGGGTAACTTAGTTCAAGCAAGATTTGATGGTGCTTATCCACCTGGGGTTTACCATTGTTATTATGGAAATGTGTAGCTCATTTGGTCAATCAGCTTAGGTTGCTTGTGATCTCAAATACATTTTGACCAATTTCAATGGTTTTCCTTGTGGAGTGCGCTCTAACTTAAATAAGAGTCAATGTCTTGCAATAGTTTTTGCCAATCAGCTTGGGTTACTTGTGGCCTCAATACTATTTTCTTACTCATCAATTGTGATGCAACTTTAAAAAGAGTGTATGCCCCATATGTAATAATTTCAGCCAATCAAAATTCCTTCCTATGTGGTGTGAAGATTGTTTACCCGCTTATAAGGCTTTTGCTAATCTTCTTTTTTTTAATGGCACCAATCTTCTTAATTGTTCAGGTATGAAAACTCAAGCATGTCCGAGGATCAAATATCTGAGCTTGTGAGGGAAAGCTTGGCTTCAATTGGATTAAAGGTATGGTTCAGATGTCAATTATTGTCATTCTGACAGCAGGCTGGTATATCTTTTCCATCCGATCATGTCAATTATAGGTCTGATACTTGGTGGTCACTGCATAAAAAAGTAGCAATTTTAATGTACATTCTTTCTCTGCCATTGTAAAGTTGTACCCTGTAATTGTATTCAACTACCTTCAGAAAGTTATAAGGGCCTTTAGTGCGGTTAACGCGAAAGTTGTCTTTGCTTTAGATACGAGTGCCATTTATTTTCTTTGAAATGTCTACTACTAGGTAGGGTTAACCTGAAAGTTGTCTTTGCTTTAGATATGAGTGCCATTTATAAAAAAGAGAACCATTCAAATGCATATATTAGTTTTCTTTATGCTCATTCAAAGAAATTGTCTTTGATAAATATCTAACATAATGATTGGCTTTCTGAAAGTCATCTCTAATTTACTGGAGGGGAAACAAAAGTGAAATTTTGTTGCTGATCTTAATAGGTCTCCTGTATAGTCTTCCTGTGGCTAAGCCTGTTGCAGCTAATAATTGTGTTCAACAGATCCTCTATTAATTAATATACCTTGGATACTTGGCGCTGAATGGGTAGATGGCAAGGTTAGAAAATGATGTTTTTGGTTGTTCATTATTCCTCAGGCTCCTGCTCTTGGCAGTTATGGTGCTCGGGTTTGTTGAATGCAGTACGTCTGCAGTGAGATCTGCCTGTTGATGGACTTGCTAAAAGTAAACCATTGATAGGATGGACATATGCACATACAAAACAACCTGGTATTATGACTTTCATTGCAAAATCAATTGAAAAAGTTTGGATAAGCACACTTCCTAAATCCTGTAATAATAGGAACAGGAACCTATCCAATCTTATTCCTGAATTTTGTTGTCAAACATCCTTAAATATCTAAGCATCAAATCTTTTACTGCTTGAATTCTCTGCTGTTTTTTCTGTACAAACTGTTTTCCCTCTACCGTTTTGCAGTTAATTTGGGCAGGGAGAACTGTATTATGTATCCATGACGCCAGGATATTACTTCCTCTACACTTATATCCACGATACTAATATTTATTATTTAGTATTGAATGCCAAACATTAGAGAGATAGAAGAAACCAAGATATGCATATGTTTATTCACATTTCTATTTTTCCTTGAACCAACAATATTTCCTCACTAATTCTTACCTTAGCTGCAATGATCGATGGAGCCACAGCTTTATTATCTTTAGCATCCCTTTAACCAGCTTCCTTCGTATGAAGTAAAATTAGTTCTTTGAACACTGGCTCCTATTATGGAAATGTATCAGATTTGGAACAAGTTGTTTAGCATAACGATTACTATGGATGAGATTAGAACATCACTACCAGTATTAACTATCACATTTAGGGAATTTTTTTATGGAAACCTGACGTAAAGTTGATAACTAAGCAATTCAAAGAAATTAAATAGAAAGTTACAAAAAATGGGGCAGAATGGACACCCACAGTAAGTGTATATGATTGAAGAAGAGGCTGCAAATAGCAATGATGGAACGCTTAAGCTGTACCATGATGCACCGTTCTCTACCCAATCCCTCAAACATTACATATATAATATATGGTATCAAATGAAGAAATTGAGTGAGACTCAAGTTCTAACCCTTATATTGGGACTTTAATTTTTAAATTAAAAAAAATGCAAAAACAAAAAATTAAAAGCAAACCAAACATGGATTTAAATAATTAGGTTGGTGATAAGTATTTTTACTACTTAACCAACATGTTGGAATATATAGACATACTTTTAAAGAATAATATAAAACTTTTATGATAAATTTAATTTAGTGAAGTCCCACGTCAGATAAAAATTAATCAAGCATAACGTCTATGAAATATATCAATTAAGGATGTCCATTTATGTCTAAAAAGAAATGCATAACATAATAAGGCGTAATGTAGATTATGAAGTCTCTACATATGTTATCAAAATACATGCAATTTAGATCGATGGGAAAAAAGTCAAATAACTAATTGCAGAGTAAAGGATTTCAGAAAAGAAATATTTACTATTTTATTAGTCTATTCAGGAAAAAATGCATATTTACCTTTCTATTTTTCTCTGTATAGTTATAATTTTTAGAATATGGTTTAACTGTATGCGCAGTAACTGAATGCGAACTTCAAAAAATTTGTAAACATGCAAATTTCTAATAACATATACTTTTGATTATAGTTATTCCAAAATAGAACACAACTTATTAAATCCAAAGCTTCGTAGGGATAATACATTTCTAATATTAATAATATAAGAGGAGCTATTTACTTAAATGAAATAGATATATTTTCCTAAACTCTAGTTACAGCTATAATTTGTGAATAACCTAGACATGCCATCATGTATGAAAAAAGAACCGATGATCTCCATGACATCCTCCCTTGAGAGGATTCCCAGAGGTCAACAAGTTACAAGTGGTATTAAATGTTTACCTCTCCTCGCTTAGACATGTAATAAAAGAGAAATTCTTAAATAAACTTAATAAAATTATAGAATAGGAGCACAAATATGGTTAGAAGTAAAATTATGTATTTATTCGTAATTAATTTGGCTTATACATTATTTATAAACTATATTTACTAAAAAATTTCTCCATGTAAAGATAGACAACCACTGGGCATTGCTAATGCAACAATCCAATAACTGTGGACTTAGGCATACACTTAACATTTAACAATGAAAGATCAATGCCAGTACAGAACTTGTTCTATTGATCGATTTCAATCACAAAAGTAACCTAGTATGGTTCAGACTCACGAATGAACTAAACTGTCGGTATATCTTGATAACTGATGTCAATGATGTCTATGTCGATCCTTCTCCCTTGAAGAATAAGAGGAACCATAGTAGTCGCGATCTGAAATTAAAATGTATTAGAAGATGCAAAGCAAGAAGGAAAACAAATGCCAAACTCATGAAGACAGATTCATACCACGTGATGAATGATATTTTGACTTCTCAGAATATCCTGTATCCAAAAAGAAAATGTCTTTAATATAAAATACTCGACAAGATATAACTAGACAATAAGTTAAAAACATGCCTGAATCCTTTGCTCTGTCTCTAGAACGGTGACCCCGATCCTTGAGTTTATCCCTCTCAGCCTCTTCTCGTTCTCGTTCCCTGTCAGAATCCCTGCCCCTATCACGATCTCGGGCTTTTGTTCTATCCCTATCCCTTTCCCTGTCCCTATCCCTTTCCCTGCGTGCCTCTCCACTGGTTTCTATTTTACGGTCAGATTTGGATTTTATGGGTTCATCTCTTGCTTCTCCCTCTGTAGCCATGTTCTTGGAGTCATCATCAAACTTAGACTCTTTCAGCTTATCAATGGCTAGCTTTATCGATGCACCCTTTCCACCACCGGATTCAATATTAGCTTCCCCTGGCGCTCCCTTTGGCACAGAGCTGCAAGTGTCAGCTGGTGGACTGCTCTGTGGAACATCCTTAAATTGGCAATGACGTATAAGAGATGTCAGATCAAAACGTTTGTAACATTTTTGCCATAACAAACGTTTGCCTTATCACAGCCAAGTGATGCTGATATTGCACCACCAAAGCACAGCTTGTACAATCTAGTGCATCATAGATTCATAGTTCAACAGAGCAAAGAAACGTACGAAATAGAGAAAAAGTGGACATCACCTTTGGTGCTGCCTGAGATTGTGATTCCATTGATTTGCTGGAGAATGTAAACGTGTCCCCATCCTTACAGACTGCTATATATTGAGCCTTTGGAAGGCTATACAGGTGAGCAAGAACCCTACAGACTTCATCAATCCCAGATTTCTCTGCATCAAATGCCTTCCACCATGGTGGGTTCTCAGGAAGGGGTACTTGGAACCTACGAGCAGCAGCATACACAACACCACAGGCCACAACCTCACTCTTAAATCGAACACACAATGTAGAGCGCAAGCTGCATCAGAAAGAGTTAGGGAAACATTAAAGTATAAAACAGCAAGTATGAAGTTCTCATAAAAGATGTGGAATACAGACCATAACCAAAAACACATGCATTGCAGATATTGAATGAATAAGAAGATTTTCAACTCTACTGTGGATTGTGCTTGGATCACATAAGAACATGTAATAATTCACCAAACATATCCTAAGGGAAAATGGAAAAGGGGAAAAAAAAAGATAACACCTATACCACTGTTTCCTTTACCCTCAATATTTCATGACTTGTTTTCTACTAAGAATAACAAAAAAACAAAAAAAAGATTTTAATGCAGGGACGGTTGCAAAAGGTTTTGGTGGTACAGAACAAATGGCAGCTGCAGTTCTTACTAGGCTACTATAGAAATGTAGATTTTCCCATAGACGATTTGAATTCAATATCCTAGCCTATATGCTTTGGAGCCTCACCTTCACATATGTCTGTAATCTTCAGTGCGTTCAATCAAAATTCTATCGGGGACAAGTGCTGATTGTTAAACACGTCTCTAATGCTTGAAAGAAACAGTTCCAATGGATACCATATTGCTACAATGCTCCAAGATACAGTATTTAGTAATCACTCATAATTTATTGCTTTCAGCCTTTTGGATCTGATCAATTACACAGTTTATATACTTAGGTTAACACCCCCATGGTATTTTACATTGAAGCATTTTTGCAAGGATGCTGATAGCAAACTTGCAACTCTATTGATTTAGTTAAAGGGAAATGCAGAACAAGATGAAAATTGGGTGATGATACTCTGAATGTTTGGAAAATTCAGAATACAACCCCTAAGTTGAAATTAAAAGACTCTCAAAAGAAAAAGATAACTCCCTAGCATTCGAGAGGCTAGGAGCTCTCCATCACACAGCCAAATTTTTCCTAACTCTCCCCTCCCTCCAAACCACTTCTTATTCCCTTCTGCATCCTCCACCACATGTCCAACTTCCTCATTAATCCCCACATCACCCCCAGCAGCCCTCCTCCTCCTATTATACACTTTAGCAAACGCATTCGGGCCTCTATCACACAGAACGAAAAAGATAACCAAAATTATGAGAAATTTAAAGAAAGGTTACCAGTAATTCATTTTTCAGTCAACATACATACTGCTACTATAATGTTCAAAATAAATGAGGGGCCTGAAATCAGCCCATTGTTTTATCACATTCACAATATCTAATAAAGAAGTAGCAACTAGCAACTAAACTTATAGCCAAACTCAACCATCGATAAATCCTTCCAGACAGAATGAGGACTAGTTATACCAAAATCCTAAACAAATCATTGGTTTATTAACGATAGTATACACCATGAATGATCTGCCCTTGTTCAACATGTTAATAAACTCTTTCCACTGATTGCAACAGGGAACTTTAAGCAAAAAGAGTTGAAGTAAGAATATAGTACATTGATGGCAATTTTAAACACATCTTTCTTGGAAAAAAAATAGTGGGAGTTACAAAAATAGAATCAAGTACAGTGATTAGAAAGATACAAGTTTCAAAGATTCCAAAGTTGTCTCAAAAGATGATCAGAAGCTTCAACCTTTTAATAAGCCTCTAGCCACATGAGTAATTGACAATACTCTTCAAAACACCTATTCATTTTTACAATAGCTTCTGTTTTCAATTTAATCTTGCACAATCCAAATCAGTATTGTGCTTAAGATTGGAAATTATATCCTCAGTTTTGTTTTTGGGCACATATCATCAGGTTATTATATAATAAAAAAAGTTACATCATCAGGGTAACTTCGTCATCATGTTTTCTTCTTTGTGTATTCTTTTTGGCATATAGACACTGCAGGCAACTTATATGTTCTGAAGTTTAGCTCATGTCTCTAAATTGCAAAATGAATCATCTTACTAAAATTTCCAAAATGAAACTGCAGAAACTCCAAAATGACATTTTCTTTTGACCCAATTTTATTTGTCTCCTCATTCATGATAGAGGATACTACATTAGACTTTAGGGCGATAAATTGTAGGTTCTGTGACAAGTGTGCGTGTGAGTGTGTAAAAGATACACAGCCAGTGTAGTAACTGCAATTACATACCTATCATTAGCCAGATTCCAAGCTTCTTGCCTCAATTCTGCTGGTGTCTCGAGGGTGGCAAGGTAATTTGATATAAATTTATGAGGATGTTCAACATGACAAATGAATCCCATTTCTTTCAAAATATGTCTCTCTGTTCTACTCAACTCCATTTTCAAGTCTACATATTTCTGCATGAATAAGAATAGAACAATTTTCAACTAACAAAATATTACTGAAAAAGAAAAATAAGATTTATATAGTTGTCTTTGTATAACACAAATAAACAAACTCAGAACAAAAAATTTCTGACCTTGGAATACAAATCTAAATGCTCTATTGGTAATTTCTCCCTCCTACATTCCATTCTGTGAAAAACAATGATTACTTGTCTCGCTTTCCTGGGGCTTTCTTCCAGTTTTGAAGCAAGCCATACACAGCTTGCAGCAACTTTCTGCAAAAAGAGATGATCAGATCTCCTTCTATGATCACTTACACTCAGCTATTTATCTCTGACTACCAGAACAAAACCAACGTGGAGAAAAAATGAGACCCTTTTACAATTTTCTATTTTAACAGTAGTCTTAAAACCAAACGGAAAGGACAAATTACATATATATTACTATAAGATAATGACCTTCACATTGAAACGAGCAAATGACTTCTTGCAATAAAAACGATGAAATAGAACCTGTCCAGTGGCCATGACTGCTTGTGGTCTGCCAGACGATTAAGGAAAAAATCTAAAGTCTAAATTAACTGAACGAAAGTAAGATTATGAAATGCTAAAAGAAAAAAGAAAGGATACAACCGAAGCAAAATGCCACTTTCTTGGATGAGATCACAACCATATATTCTAAGGGTGGTTTCAGTGGCTTCATCTATGCCATCTTTCCGAGAAGGTGAATTCTTAAGCTGCTCGTCTGTGAGGTAGAATGTGTCAATTGCAGTATAGATCATCCTTTATACCCAAGAAGCTTCAACAAAACTGCAGCAACATACAGAAACCCTATTAGTGAATATGCTAACTGTTATTCAATGGCGGAACACAGTTCTCTTCCTAATATTTGCGTCAACGAAAGGAATATAGCAAATATCCATTATAAGCTTGTGCGAGGTTTTCAAAATTACCTGGTTTGGTCAATGAGGAAATCCAAACCTTGTGAGAATCTCGAGCAGTGGGAGTGAACAACAACGGATGCCGGATGGGAACGGAAGCCTTCTCTGCGCTAGATAACGGTGGAGAGCAGCACAGGTGGAGAGCTCGGGAGAGAGTTGAAAGGAAATCCTAGGATTCAAAGGAATTGGACACCGTTGTCTGTTACGACCTTAAGACTGAGATGAAATCAACCACGAAGCTGTTCAGACTGTACGGTATGAAAAAAAAAAGGTTATTTCTAGGCGGTCTGGAACTTATAGTACTGTATGAGTATCCTATTTTTATTTGGTGTCAATTACGGTTCTTTTTTATAAAAATAATTATTTTATAATTATAATATAATAATTAGATAACTATTTTTTATTAAAAATAAATTATAAATATCCAATGATTAAGAATTTGTTATTCATCAGTTACCATATAGAAATTTAGAGTCCATTAAACACCAATGAATCACTTAAAAAAAAAATGTGAGGAGGGGCGTGAAATGAAAAAGGAGGGCATTATGGTTTAAAAAAAGTATCATTCTTATCCATATTATTATACATGAGTAATAATATTCATATATCTTATTTTTTTAAATTATTTTAATATTTTATTTTTAATTATTTATATATTATAAAATAATAATGATGATAGATGATGATATGTGAAAGATAATAATGAAATAATATATATGAGAGAAGATGTAAGAGTGTTATAAAAAAAGTGACATATGAGTATCATTACTCTATTATATATATACTAATATATATGTATTTGGAGTAGCCTTTACTAACATACTACTTTTGTCATGTAATTCTCGTAAAAGTATGTTTTTTATCATTTACGTTTGCAATAGGTTTTATTTTTGTCCATCACATTTATTTTGTTTTGTTTTAATCTTATTCCTTATGTTTAAAAAATGTTCCAAATTAATTCTAAAAAGTAGTGTTCTAAAAGCTGGACCAAATAGGCTAGTTCGATCAGTTTAATTGAGAGTCGGACCCTGGCCAGTCCAATAGATCCCCTAAAATAAAAAATCCAAAAAATTAGTGAAAAATCGATAACCCGTTGTTAAACCGATAAAAAAATCGGTGAATTGGTCGAGTCACCGGTTTCAACGATTTTTGAGTTTAAGAATACAAAGAAAAACGATGAAGATTTGAAGAAGGAGAAGAAATGAGGTGAGTTAGGTGATGAGATCTACTAGATCGGGTTCAATGACAGCAAGAGATGACGGCAAAATCTCACCATCAACAGCACCCTCCTCATTCTATAACTCTAAATTTCTCGTTGGCATCCGTGTTATCCTTCTGGACGGCAACCACGTGACTCCATACACATTCTTTGTGAGGTTCATAAGATTTGCTCTCCATCGCCTCTCTTTGGTGAAAAAAATGAATTTTTGACTCTGTAAGATGAAGAGGAAGAAGGAGGCCGACAGGACAGAGGAAGAGAAAAGGGCCTTTGGTGGAAGATGAAGAGGAAGAAGGTGAAGGTGAAGAGAAAAGGAAGAAAGAAAAGGAGAGGCATGGGAGAAGTCTAACTAACTCATTAATTGTTGTCCCTTTCACACGCAAAGACTAATCAAAATTTAACCCAAATCAAATAATTTCTCTTTTATTTATTTAAAAAGTAATCAATTTCTTATTATTTAGTTGGGGCATGTGCTTGCTTTTGGACCTTGGTCGACATGGTAGATGTCTAATTCACACCCACGATTATATAGTTATTGTAAAGTATTAACAATCTATATTTGGAGTAAGTCTAGCCTAAAAGATATAATTTTTTTAAAGTGAATTTAATCTATAAAAAATATATCAATATAATATAACTTTATTGTAATTTTTTTATTTTATTATAATTTTAAATTTTAAATTTTAAATTCAGAATTTAGTTTATAATTGAGAATGTTATATTAACTATTAAGTAATAATATTGATTATTAAATATTATATTATATAAATTATAAACTTATTTTAGTTATAATGAAATTTTTTAATGATTTTTTAATTTTTAAGTATATTAATTTTTATTAATTAATTTGTTTATTTAATTATTAATTATTATATATAATATATTATACTATGTATATTATATAAATTAGAACTTTTTTAAAATTTTCTTTATTTAAATCCAATTAGACTATAATACAATTTCGGTTAGAGCAGTAATTTATGACCCTTTATTTTTATTGATTTAATAACGGGTTGAATTATTAAAACATGGCTAAAAAGTAGCACGTAAATGACCCAACAAATTTTGCTATGTGACGATAACAAATGGCTGCCAAGTGAGGTGTTTTTGTGAATGGGGTTCATCTCTCCCATGGAATTCCTTGGATATCGTCCCATTTCTAGCTTCCAAAGCAGAGGTATCAGTTTTCGACTTTCCAAGTGATCTTCAAAGTCTGAGTTCGGAGAATCAAAACTTCTAGTTCTTTGAGGTTCATTATCAGAGAAAGGGTCATTGTCCTAAATCAGGGGCGTCATAATAGTCATCGACAGCGTACTCAAGATCATCATTATTAAACTGCTCCATAATCCTCTGAATTTTGGGAAAAAAATTAAGTAGAGAGGTCGACAAAAATTATAAGAGTCTTTTTTTTTTTAATTAAAAAAAAGGAAAGACAATAGAATCTACAAGTGAAGAAGGTGATGGAAAAATTGGAGGTACGCTGTATATATTCTTGGGAAACAAATAGAAGGGGAATCACCAGAACTTCTGTAGAGTTCAGAGTAAGCAGTCGAGGAAAGGTATCGGGATCTGATTGATTATACACGGAAAGAAAAATTAAGGACAAAGGAGAGAATAATAGAATGGTCCATGCCATTTTGAAGAAAGAGAAGTAAGAAAGAACTAATTAGGATGGATCATGGATGTGAAATGGTTAGTATGTTTGGGATGAGGACCAAGATTGCATTGGCCAAGAAAGGGATTAAGTATGAGTATGAGTAACAGGATGGATGAACGAGGGCCCTCTGCTTCTGCAAATGAACCCCATTCACAAAAAGATCCTACGTGGCAGTTACTATTTCACTTGGCTGTCATGTCAATACAATCTTTTTGGTCATTTAATGATGTTATAAGATTAATTTAGAATATTTTTAAATCATAAAAAATAAAATTAAAATAAAATAAATGTGAGAGATAAAAATAAAATATATTATAAATATAAATGACAAAAACATACTTTTAACAATTCTTATATTATCCTTGAATTATGTTCTCACATATTTTTATATTTTGATTAATTAATAAAAATATCCATCATCAACCTCATTACACTCTCACTCCTTTAAAAAGGGAAAGAGGGTATAATTGTGAGTAAAATTTAAAAATCTCACTCTTATATTTTACAACTATTTATGATTAAAAAAATAAAAAGTAACTAATTTAAGAAATATAAAATTAACTTTTTATTTTATTTTGAAGTAATAATAAAATACATATAAAATAAAAATGTGCATGTCAAGATACTAGTATCATATATATGCTTAGAAAATAGTTGGTTTAGAGTTTTTATATTTAATGTTAACTTAAAAATATTGAGTAGTTATTAAATAATCTTCTGCTATTTATTTTTATTATTTTTAAAATAAAAATATATTATTTCTTATATACTTGCAACGGAAATATTTACATATTAATTTATGCGTTTATTAAATGATCATTAATAGTTTTTTATTCTAAAAATTTTAAATTATTAATTTATTTAAATATAACTAAAAAATGAATTAACTGTTGGGAATAAGTTACCCTGGAAAGTAAGTTGTACTCCCAAATTTGATATAAATACATTTTAATATTAATAAATAAAGAGTTTATTTATGTAAGTTTTGTTTTTTAGCTACTAAAGTTTCAAGATTCAAGATTCTAATAAACTAAAAAACATTTGCATAAAGGGTTATAAAAAAGGAGATATATATTTTTGGATGAATCTAAAATACTATTCACAATCACTGAGTAGAGTTAGTCACTCTATTCAATTAAGATTGTAGCGTTCGAATTACCTCAATAGAAAGAAGAGATTCTTTTCTAAGGGAATAATGAATCTCATCAAATCATTGAAGTAGTTAACTTCAGGTAGTGACAATATTAAACGAACTGGAATCAATTGAGATATCAAGTTCAAGTTAATATCGTTGCTTTAAACTTGTACTCACACATATTGCATTCGCTAGTGGCAGAACCGAAATCATTATGGATTATGGACTCATGTTCATGACCATTGTAATATTTGATATACTATGGGTATAGCTAATGTGTTACATTGGTTAAGACTCTGTATGTTGGGATAATAGTGGAAGTGAACATTCGAGAACATAAATCTAAGAGATGGAGTTCGTAGCATTACATCACTTCTAATGATTTCAGAAAGATAAGTGACATAATTGGACTAAGTGAAATGATGAATTAGTTACTCATCATTTCAAAACAATTTTAGAAAAGTTCTAAAAGATTATCTTGTCATTTATTGGATGAAATCTTAGACTAAGGGACAAAATTGATAAGGGTAAAATGGTAATTTTATATTGTATCAATTGAAAGCTACAACGGTTCACAAACACTAGGTTTACAAATTGGACAAATCAATGTTCAACATTGACTTCTCGTAATTTTAGGAATTATCAA
>JASKGM010000010.1:1321468-1383496 GCA_034509205.1 Ceratonia siliqua | reverse complement strand
AAATTCCAATTTAACAAGCAAAAGCTAGACACAACAAATAAATTTGGAAGTGCCATTGAAGGGTTGACTATTAGATTATTACATATAATTAAGGAATTTTATATTTTTTCATTCTAATTTTTAGTTATTATTATAATTTTTTTTAATTTATTAATTATAATATATTACATTCTAAATTATCATAATTTAGTTAAATTACCCTCACCATTTAATTAAGTATTAAAATTAATGATTTTAGTTAACATGAATTAATTATGTAATTAAAAAAACTTGATAGAAATAAAAAATAATAAATTTATTATACAAAATAATATAAATATCTTAAAAATAAATGATATAAAATCTCTAATTAACTTTTATTTTTACTTCTAAAAAAACTTGATAGAAACAAAAAATAAAAATTAATTAAAAATTTCATATAATTTATTTTTAGGATATTTGTGTTATTTTACATAATAAATTTATTATTTTATGTTTTTATCAAATTTTTTTAATTATATAATTAGTTCATGTCAACTAAAACTATTTATTTTAACACTTAATTAAACGGTGTATGATAATTTGATTAAATTATGATAATATATGGTGAATGTGTTATAATTAATATATTAGGGAGGATATTGCAATAGCAACTAAAGATTAGAGTAAAAAAGTACAAAATCTCTTATAATTAATATTAAAGAAGGAATATAAAGATTTTGTTATTTATATTTTTAATAAACTTTTATTTATCAAATTCTGGATTTTATTTTTTATATTAAAATGAAGAAAGAAACCTGTTGAAAACCTTGCAAATGATCCAATTTGGTGATTTATATATTATTAAATCATGTATTGAGTTTTGTTTCCTCTAAAAATTCTAAACAAATGATGCTCCCTATTGAATAACGGTTATATTTTACCGGATACGGCTATTCAGTAAAATAGTAAAATGGACAACTGTAAGGAATAAGGATGATACCCCAAATGTTGTTGTATAAATATCTATTTATATATTATTAAATAATACAAATAATAAATAAATTATATATTTAAAAAATGTTTTTAGTGCCTTCAAAATATATTTTTAAATTTTTAAATTTTAAATATATTCTGAAATATTATTATAAATTTTTAAAACAAATAATCTTATAATATATTATTTTGTAATACAATATATACCTAGACACATAGGGAGTGTTTAGTAAGAGTATTCTTTTTAATTTTTTAAGAATCTCAATTTAAAAAATGAAGATTCTCATATTTGGTATATATTTTTTTAAAAGTATTTACAGGAAACTAACATTTTCAGTAATAATTTTTGGTTAATTTTTTTACAAAAACATTCTTATGGAGTAGTGATATTCTTAAAATATGAAAAATTTTATAAATATAAAAAATTCTTTTTACCCCTATCTCATATATATATATATATATATATATATATATATATATATATATTTAGTTACTATAACTAAATATCAAAATATTTTAAAAATATTTAATAAAATTTAATAAAATAAATATTATTTATATTAAAATTATTAGAATAATAAATTATATATAAATATAAATAAATAAATAAATAGATAAAGAAGTAATGGATAGAAAAACTTATATTAATTATCATAAATATAAAAATATTTTATATAATTTAATAAAATTAATATTAATATTAAAATTTATAGAATAATAATAAATTATATATATAAATAAATATTAAATATTAAATAAATAAAATAGACAAAAAAATAAGTGATAAATAAGTTTATATTATTTATTATTATTCTAACAATTTTAATATAAATAATATTTTATTATTTATATTAAAATTGTTAGAATAATAATAAATAATATAATTATATAATTAAATCTTATTTGAAATTTATTACTTATTATATATATAAAGAAGCAAGTAGAAAAAATGAACGGTTGTTTAATGGTATTTTTGTAAAAAAATCTTAACATTTTCAATAAAGTTATACTTAAACCAAATATAGGAATGAAAGATTACAGCTAAAATTTTCATAAATATTTAAGGTCAACCAAATACATTTTATAACATTTTCAGGTATCATAATTCCTAAAAAACATAATTTTTAATAATAAAAAATATCATTGATACCAAATAGTCCTTAAATAAAACTATTTATTAAAAAAGAATGACACTTATTCACATAGAATATAACAAGATATCAAGCTTGTTATGTAAAAAGGGTATGGAAATGTAAAGGGCAAACAAACCCATTATTATCATTCAAAACCACCAAATACACAGTCAAATAGTAAATTGAAGATGTTTTATCTTCAAAATCAAACTTTGCTGCTGGTTGCAGCCGCCTTTATTCTTTCCCTCTTCCATTTACAAACACCCAATAAACACTGCACGCATGGTTATATATATATATAATTACTCTCACTCACTTTTCACAATCCTTCGAATCAGAATTCAAAAGAAAAAATTTAACCAAAAATAAAAAAAAGCAACCTCCTTTCCCCTGCATGTTTCAGAAAGCCTGGCCTGGATCATTGTAGAAAACTCCTCCTAGTTAGCTTAGACAATGTACGAA
Source organism: Ceratonia siliqua (assembly GCA_034509205.1). Lineage (NCBI taxonomy): Eukaryota > Viridiplantae > Streptophyta > Magnoliopsida > Fabales > Fabaceae > Ceratonia > Ceratonia siliqua. The sequence continues at coordinate 1,380,947 of JASKGM010000010.1, read as the reverse complement.
GGCACAATCACTATAATCTCACAAAGACGAAGGATAAGAAGAAAGTGTATTTGTTCCCATGTTTGATGAATTAGGTGGTATTTCATCCCCACCAAGTTGTCCTTCGACATTGTCCCAGAAAAGAAAGTTTGGACATTGTTGATGGGTGTCCACCCATTCATTCAACTCTTGCCTCTGCAAGCACTCTAGTGCTATTTCTCCTTCCTCGTCCATGCTACAAGATTGTACTTCAATTGGCACCATGTTCTCCACGTTCTCTATTAATGGCGGCAGATAATTGCTACTGACCATGCCAGCACCTGCCGTATATGCATTTGCTGCTCCTGGAGGAGCAATGGCCGCTTGGACTTGATGCTGGCTCAGGCTCATATTCCATGTTTCGGTGCTCAAACCCATTGTGTCTTGGAACAGTTGATCTGCTCCTCTTACATTGTTGTCCACAGTTGTCCCATCTAAAGAACTAGTGTCAAACATAAATAGGGGGCATGTCGAAGAAAATAAACTTTCTTGAACTGGTGGCTTTGTTGTTAGATTATCTTGGTTGCCAAATTCTAGTTGATTGGAATTATAGTTGAATTGGGAATGATCCACACTTATTGCACTCGTGGTTGAAGGCACCGAAGGCTTTCTTATTTTCTTTTTGATCCACGAATTCCAATAGTTCTTTATTTCATTGTCAGTTCTACCAGGCAAGTGGCTTGCTATGTGAGCCCATCTGCATTAATTCCCACGGTTTAAATTTAAAAGTAAATCAGATGCTTAGAAGAGGCATATATGAATAATTAATTTACATAAAAAATCGTAATTTGGAAGCATTATGTCGGCAAAAACGTGGCAACAAATTATGAATAAGATAATATTTTAGTTGCTTAAAGAAACATCAAATAAGAAAATTTCAAGAAATTAAAATATATTCTAAAAAGAATGTGAAGAAGTTAGAAGGCAGCGAGTACAGACAAACTTCAAGTGGACAAGTAAACTTTAACTGACAAAATTGCCTACTTAACTTCTCCTAAACTGTAGATGATAAAGGCTATGGCTCCAAAAGCTTACATAGATTGCTCTATATATATTAGCAGTTGCTATAGTTATAAGATTTGTTCGGACTTCAATTCATCCATTTGTACTTAATATACAAGTATAAACCACATGATTAACTCATGCTTAATAAAACTCACAAGCAGTTTCATATGCACAATATACGATCGACTTCCCAAGTCCCACATGTTAATGGGTAAATTAAGCTATATATAAAGAATTTCAGGTACTGTCTGCCGCAGATTGGAAATAGTAATACTTATAAGACGATGAAATGTTTAGTAGAGACTAGAGAGAGATTCAAACCTGTTGCCTACGACCCCATGAAGGCTTATAATTAACTTCTCCTCCTCCGGAGTAAACCTGCCTCTTCTAATATCAGGCCTCAGATAATTAATCCATCTCAAGCGACAACTCTTACCACATCTTTGAAGCCCTGAAAGCCACTGATAAAGTTTAGACACTTCTCCCATGGTTGGTTAATAATTACTTAATAATAATATTAAGTCAATTCTAGCAATCATCAGGCAAATTAACAAGAAAGATTAAGAGAGATATAGAGACCAGCTTTCTCTGGGACTTCACTCCAACAGCCATAGCCATGGGTGGTAATGTATCTGATCAGTTTCTCATCTTCCTCAGGGGACCAAAGCCCTCTCTTAACCTTTTGTTGATTGCAGCAAGAATGGTGACCCATTTTTCTATGTGGTCTTCGTCTTCTAGTCCCTTCTTTTGGTCTTGTTCCCTCTAGCTCAGTAGCTTGCTTATATTGCCTGGGTGAAAGTGGGAATCAAAATGCAGGGATCTGTGTGCAATAGTTAGGTCTCTCTCTCTTCCCTCCTTTAAAAGTGAGGGGAAGTACAAGCTCGAGCCGACATTTACAACTTGATGTGGTCCATGGAAGGGACCCAGATCTCCATCTAACCCTAAAATGACGTTCTATCAACTTTATTCTAGCTAGTGTTACCATTTTCTACGTACATGTGTAGTATTACGTAACCAAATATCACGAACTCCCAAATAAGAAGGAGGGCGAAAAGGAAGAGGACACAAAATTGCCGGTTGTTTCATACACCTCCTTCTCTCTATCTGCAACTATTCAGCAATTAACATCATGGCAAGAGGAGCAAGTGGATATTCACTTGGTGAAAGTGATGGAGAGAATTTGGCAAATTAATTTAATTATTACAGTTTATCCCTAATTAATTTAATTGTTACAGTTTCTCTACACACAAGTTTTCTCTGGCGCACGTGAATACAAGCTATTCAATATTAACAATTGATGAATATCTTTACTTAATTTCTATATGAAACAAACAGGAAATGATCATTTGATACGGGCCAGAATGAAATAAAAAATTGTTGAACTTAAAGAAATTTTAAGGTTTGCGATAAAGAAATCCCACATTCTTTCTGATGGGTTTATTTTTGTCTGGTAAATTCAAATGGATTTATTGATTGGGCTTGTAAATGTATATCCTTTCCAACAACCAGGAGTTAAATTTTGCCTTTGTGACAGATGAAGAACTGAAAGAAAGAAAGACAAATGATGACTACCTTATCTTATGATCACTCATATATTCCCTTGGTAATTGATCTTCACTACATTAGTCTTTTGATCGTAGATTTACCAAAACACAACTGCGAAATTAGAAAAAAGTGTTATCATGTATATATTGTATTCTAAGGAATCCATCTTCAGTAGAAAAGACATATGTACGGTAATATCAAGCTTCCTAATTAAGATAAATTCTATTTTATCAGGATATATACCTTTGTTGAAAATGAAATATATATAATTTAGATTTTGTTTGATGCCCACTTATAAAATCTTTGTTTAAACAATTGAAGGCATGACATCATCTCTAAATTTCTTTATTATAGGAAATATATTGCTGACGGTGGCATAACGTATTTCATGAATTCAAAACCAATTATCTTCATTTCATGGCTTCCAAGAGAATCCTTTAAGAGAATACACGTGTGAGAAAGACAGAAAGAAAAAACAGTGTGTTGCTTTATGATTTAAGCAAGCCCAAACCATCAATTATTTTGACTTAAATGTGTCTTCATTTAATTAACTAAGAAGGAATAATAATTCCATTAGTTTTGTTGGTATAACGTGTATAAGTAGCATGATTGACGACAAGTAAAGTTAATAGCCCTTAATATCATACCTGTATATATCAATTGTAGATTTAACAAAGTTGGGTTATATTCTACAAAAGATAATCATGGTTGATGTCAACAATTTCAACTTGCAGCAGACAACTTGGTGACTTAAAGTGGAATTGGGGATGTATCAATTAGACTATGATTTGGATGATTAGATATTTAGATGTATAAGTTTCTTCCCTGGACCACTTAATCCCTTTACCATATATGCTACACTCACATGTCTCAAAAGGTAAAGGGTGGTTTTCCAGTTTAATTTTAATTCCCCTTTGATTTTTCTTTTGATGAACTGGCCTGGGGAAAATATGTAGATAGATAGATTTAATCAAGTTATATAAATAATAATATATAGTTAAGAAAGCTGGCAGTAGCAGTTATTTATAATTATCTGTGAGGTCATGGCGATACAGGAAAGATCTAGCGTCGGCCTTAGCTTAAGGTGTGCTACTATATAGTGTTTCAATGATGCCTCCATGGAAAAGCCCCATTAGTTATGGAGGTGAGATCATGTTGCTATTACACAATGACATTAGCTCTTAAAGCAACCATGCAATGAATATCAGTACTGCTTGATCTTGATATCATCATCAAGATTACAGATATATATCAGTGAATGGGAAGATGGTTTCTCTGTCTTGATAATGATTGGAAAAGAAGGTATATACAATCATGTACTAGTTGAAGATCAAATATAGGATATATATATGTGTGTGGGCAGCTTGCTAAAGAATTGTCTTGGGTGGTGTTGATTACTGATTAGTTAAAACATGTAACTAGCTAGGGCATTTGTTTAATATATAAAGCTAGCATTTGAAAGGTTAATGGATCGGTATACGTATATATAGTTAGAGAGAGGGTAGTGAAAGCTGGGAGTTGATTGATGCGAATGAACCACCACAATTGATGTGAAGAGAAGAAAGTGACATTTGCTTGTATGAATCGCAAGCTAAAACTTTGAAACTAATATACAAATGATTTTTAAAAGAGACCCTTGAAAAGGGAAAATGATTATACATAGCTTTAAGGAGGAGCAATGGAGTGGCATTTGGGCCTACCACAGTTGAAGAATTTTTTTAACTAGTGTGCATTTAGCAATCCCAAAATATTTGTTTAGGACTTTGCCTTTATAAGCATGGTTGGTTAAGTTATTAAGTCATGGATGAAATGTCTCCACCATTGCCTCTTTTACAATTTGATGTGGTCCGCATGTTCCTCCCCCCAATCTCTTTATTATTTATTCATCATACAATATCAATCATAAATATGAATGCATTTTCTTTATCGATCATCTTATCAATTAACCAATCATTATATATATTCCCCGCCATTAATCTCTAGCTAGATGCATGGACCCTTCCTAAGTTTTTTTTTCTAACCTGGTCGACACATTCATATGGACCCCATCTTTCCCAATGACGGAAATACTTATATCCGGCCAATACAAAACGGATCATACAAAAAGAAAAAAACAAATTGAAATTTTACACATGATTATATATATTATGTATACATGATTGTGTTAACAAATAATATGACTGGTTATATTGTTGAAATCATGATTATTTATTTACTTTGAACGATTACGATAGGTAGAAAATGATAAAATAAGGAATGGATCCTAGTTGTCCAAAAAATAATCAAAATGTGCGCACATGATCGAATATTATTGCTAATATGACTGCATCTACATCTTTATATATAGCATTAGTATCTTTTGTAAATATTTTCTCTCCATTTCTAATGCAGTGGTTTAGAAAAATTAATAAAGAATATGCATGCTCTTCATATCAAGAAAATTATTTATATACGTTGAATGTTTTACGTCTTTGTACTTGATTATTCTAAAAAAAATAACGATTGTTAAGTTACAATTAAATGTAATAATATATTTAAATATAAGATATACATTTATTTTTTTTAAATATTTGATCAAGTAATTACTCTCATTTAATTTAACGATTAAAATGGATGAATAAACATCTAACAATTGAAAAGGTTAAATAAATATCTAATGATTATTACATTGGAGCATAGCAATACAACCAATTTAAAAATGACCTTTATTTTGTTTGAAGGGGTGGCGGCAGCATGGTACATGCAGGAGCATTATGGGCAATGGCATTTACGGGTTTACATGGTGGGAAGCCCATCAGCACATGAGATAATGGTCCTCAAGGCCCAAACCATCAAACTCCGAATTAAATGTGGCCCAAAAAAATACAATTAGATTAAAAGATATTATGGGCCAAAAAAAAAAACAACAGACCCAGACATTCAAAAAATCTAAATTGAATTCAGAGTTGAATGTTTATACTTTATAGTTGTAATTATGTTAAGAAAAACAAGTGAGGCGAAAAATAAAAAGCAGTATTGCCTTTAGGATTTGGTAAAAGGTAAGTGTGCATGATTCAATTTGATTCAGCTTTAAATCAAATCAAATATTAAATTAATTAAATATAAATGATTTGGTTCGATTCAATTGTTTAATTTTTTTGTTAAAAATCGAATTTAACTGAATCGTTGTTTAACGGTTTAGATAATTAGTTAATCTTAAATAATAATTATTAATAAAAAAATAAAAAAATTATAAATACTAAATATAATATATATTAAAAAATAATATAGATAATTATATTTAATATATAATTTATGATTCGATTTGATTTGATTAATTACAATTTTAAAAAAAATTGAACCGTATATAATTTAATTAAGATACTATTTAACTGAACCAAACCATTTAATATTTAGTTTAATTATTTTTTTTAATTCAATTTGATTTAGTTGAGTTGATAATTTAATCGACCTAATTATACAATCTTAACAAAAGTAAGTAATTAAATTTATTATATTGCTTTGTCCTTTTTGGCGATGAAAGTAAGTAATTAAATTTGGTGAAGGTGAAGGTCGGTGACTCAAGCTTTAATTAAAATAGACTCTTAGTTAGATCCTGTAATGAGAATTTCTCCTGTAGATAACCATAACTCCTTTTCTAAACCCCCTTTCGTGCCACAATTAACGCTTCCATGCCAAATAATCTATATAAGATCCGCCTATCATCTTCACCAAAATATATAAACTGCCCAATCCAAACTACCTTAACTTCCAAATCAACCACCTTTAATACCTCGCCGGCTTCATTTATTTTAGAACGTTCATTTGGGTTATCAATCTGAGTAAGAAAAGGAAAAAGATATAGCAACATCGGAGGCGGTTGAAAATGTAGTGGAACTCACGTCGCCCCCGTAGGAGACAGTTGGATTGAAAAGTCAACAACACAAGAAAGCGAGAGGGAGTACTGTGGATCGTTAAGGAGCGTAGTAGGGAATCAAAATCCCTGGGGTTGGTCAGAGGAACCTGGACCTTTTTCTGCCGCTTTTGCCTCTGAGCCTCTACGTCTCAGGGCTGAGTCATTCCATCCGTCGCAAAACAACGCGTTCCCTTACAATGCCCCCGACGAATTAGCTTTCCTACACTCTCTCATTTTTTTCTGTCTCTGATTTCTTCTTTCTTCCTATCCTATTCTCTTCTCCTTCTCCTTCTCCTTTTCTCCTTTATCTCTCTCAATCCATCTAACTCTTCTACCCCCAAAAAATAAAAATAGATAAATAAATACAAACATGCCTGCAACAGAATACCAGGGCTCTTTTCTGGGCCGAATAAGCATCCGCAGAAACCAGGTTATGGCCATGGAAGGCAACCATGATCAAGAAGTAGAAGACCTCGAACTTTTCCAGAAACACGTTGGTGACCGATTCTCCGATCTCTTATCCTCGCCGTCCGAAGATGCCTCCAACGATGCCCTGCTCTCCATCGCTTGGCTCCGAAGGCTCCTCGACATGTTTCTCTGCTGCGAAGCCGAATTCAAGGCTGTTCTCATAATGGGTCGTGACCCTTCTCATATCTCTAAGCCTCCCCTCGACCGTCTCATCCCTGAACTCCTCGACCGTGTAGTCAAAGCTCTTGACATTTGCAATGCACTCTCTCTCGGTGTCGAGTCCCTCCGAAATTTTCAGAAACTCGCAGAGATTGCCGTCTCTGCTCTGGAACAAAGGCCAATTGGTGATGGCCAAGTTCGACGCGCCAAAAAGGCATTAAATTCACTGATCACGGCGATGGTGGTTGAGGATAAGGACGGCACCAACACCAAAAGCCCCGAGAGAGCCTGGTCTTTTGGGCGAAGAGGTGCTACTGCCGCCGCTGCCACCAAAGACCGTGCCTCAGGGCATTACCGATCACTATCCTGTAGCATGGCCAAGAATTGGTCTGCTGCGAAGCAAATTCATGCCATGTCTTCCAATCTGGTGGCACCGCGCGGGGGGGAATCTTCTGGTTTGGCTTTGGTTGTTTATATAATGAGTACGATATTTGTGTTTGTTATGTGGACTCTGGTTGCGGCTATACCCTGTCAAGAGAGAAACGGGTTGGGGGCTCATTTTTCCGTGCCACGGCAATTGGCTTGGGCGCAACCCATGATTGGGTTGCAGGAGAAGATTGCAGAGGAGTGGAAGAAAAAGGAGAAGAAAGGGTCTGCCGGACTATTGGAAGAGATGCAGAGGTTGGAGAAGATTGGGCAGTCGTTGATTGAATTTACTGATTCATTTCAGTTTCCAGTGGAGGCAGAGCGCCTAGAGGAGGTGAAGGCACAGGTGGAAGAGTTGGCAGATATTTGTAGGAAGATGGAAGAAGGTTTGGTACCTTTACAGCAGCAAATCAGAGAAGTATTTCATAGGATTGTGAGGAGCAGGACAGAGTTTCTTGATGTGTTGGACCAAGCTGGGAAATTGTCTACGCCCACTGTGTAAAGATGAAATGCAGCTTTTTTCCCCTTATTTTTCATTTTCGCTGGTTCTGATGTGTTCCAAGTAATAGGGCTCTACCTTAGCCTACAATGTAAGTCATTATAGGGTTTTTGTTTTCTTCTTGGAATTTGGTATTTGTTTTTGGGCGAAGGAGTATTACTCCACTCACTAAGTAGTGGTAAAGTTGTTGTCTAATCTGATATTGCAGTGTTTTTTGGATGTTCTTTTTCTTTTCTTAGCTTTGGTTACTACTTGTTTTCTAGAAGAAGTTTTATTTATTGAATTTAGACTTGGGAGAAAAGTAACTACAAATACCCATTTATAAGGCCAATAATTTTGGAGGAAATCAGAAGAGCCTTTGTCTGAAGCATGTACTACAGTGCTATTAATTGGATGCTTGAAGAAATGGTTCACCTTGTTGAATTCCGTGGTGATGGAGTTAGCTAATCCTGCTTCTTTGGTGAAGTTATATAAATTGGTAAGTTTAGAGGAAAATGCAATTTTCACGAAGAGTATATCCTAAAAAATATGAGGCCGAATATGGTATTTTATGCTTTTTTTTTTTTTTTTTGGTTTGGTAGGTTTGAAATTGATGAGTCATGAATCATGATGTATTCTTATTGTGAGGACTTCGACATAAACAGATTGAATAGCAGATTTGTTTTACTTGTGCCTGCGGTGAAACGGAGAACATCGTATTCATCTGAGCATAAATTTACATGTGGGCAAACTTATAATATGGTATAACTCGGTTGGAATTTATGTGATGTCTAAAACTACCAAAACTAATAAATTGAGATGATATTTTTATCCTTTTTTAAAAAAAATAAATTGAGATGGTATTTTTCTCTTATCTTACACATGTCCATTATAATATTGAATAGCCTCTTGAACTCTTCACTCTTCAGCATGATTTTCAATTTCTTTTTTTCTTTTGGACAAAGGCCAAAGGCCTTACTACCGAAACAGGCCGCAATAACAGCCAGATAAATGCGAAGCTTAACAAAAGGTGGACAACAACAGAGACACAGGGACAAAATGCCACCAATTCACCAAAGATTCAAGGAAAGACAACAAAAGAGGCCAACACACTTCTAAAAAACCCACAGTACACAATTACCCAACACTCCTAGAGCTGTCCTCTTTGTCTTTAATCAAAATAGACTTTAATCTGGACGGAGGAGAAAACAACCAGGAACCTTGCAACATAAATTGAGCAACCAAATTTGCAATACAGTCCTCTGCACGATTCCCCTCTCTAGGAGTCCGCACAAAGCTGGCCTTCACACCATCCGGAATATTTGAGACCGTCCCATGCATAATATGGTCAATGAGCCAACTGGAGCCCATACCCTTACAAATCTGAATAAGCTCCAAGCAATCCGATTCCAAGGTAAAATTATTCAGATTCAAGTTCAAAGCCACCATTCTCAGAGCTAAGGCTTCAGCATCTAAAGCCGAAGACGCAAAGGCTCTTCTAAACCCACCCGTGAGGGCTTCAACCATCTGGTCCCTCACAATGAAAGCCAAAGTCGCCACATTATTCACTTTGTTGAATGCAGCATCGGAATTTATTTTGAAAACATCCCTATCAGGGTAGACCCACCTCTTCACAGGAGCAGGAGGCCCATTTGTAGCCGCGGAAACCGAGGGAGACACAACCCTGAAAGCTTCCTTATAAGATTTTCTATAGGAGTAGGCTGTTTGAATAGTCCCCATCGGGTTAACCTGCACACCATCAAAGCCCTTTCGTTTCTCGCCTTCCAAATAAACCAGCACAAGTTGAATAAAAGAGCACAGCATTTAGCCACATCTATAGAAGAGCGCTTGACTAGATCCAGCTGCGTGTGAAGCCAGGATTCAAACCTATCACAGTTTTGACTGGTAGGAGACGACTGAAGAACAGAGCCATACTACACAGGCCTACTCCAAGAACACCTCAGGATCAAGTGCTCAATGTTTTCCTCCTCTAATTGGCAAATAGGACACAGAGGGCAATTAACTAGCCTCCTCTTAAACAGACTGAGCCTTGTGGCTAGAGCATTGTTACACAGATTCCACATAAACAACCTCACCTTAGGCGGGACATCAGCCTTCCAAATACTTTTCCATAAACCCGGATCCACCTGGAAGGAAGAGGAACAAAGATTCTGGGCAAGGGGGGCCTCTCTAACAGCAGCAGAGTACCCACTTTTCACGCTAAATTCCCCATTCGTCTCATAAGGCCAGATTAAGCGATCATCCTTGGCTCCCTACTTAGCGGGATAGAGAGAATGTGCCTGGCCTCCATTCCTTCAACAGAGTCCCTTATTCTACGCAGGTTCCACGTCCTGGACTGATCATGAATCAACGTAGCCACCAAAATCCTGGGCTTAGTGGATATATTCGGCATTAAAGCACCATTGGGCAACAATCTATCACGCCAAATATCAATATCAGCCCCTCTTCCAACCACTCAACCATAGTGCATCTTCAAGAAGTCCCTGCCAGCCAGAATGCTAGACCAACACCACGAAGACGGACAAAAGAGGAGGGATGTTTAGGAATCAGGAGTGTATGTACGTTGGGCTTTGGGCAGGTAATGGGTATGCACCATGCTGACTACTATACGTAGCCTAACCCAGCATTGATGCTTATCGAATAACCCTTTCTCTTCATGTTCCCTTGGCACTTCACCTTGAATGCCTTGTTGGGCTTCGTTTTCTGGGTCTTCCATTCAATTGCCTTAATTTGTTTCCTCACCCTTTTTTTTTCCTATAATGTGGAGAAATTTTTATACTTCTAATATTTAATAAATTAAATTTTATATATATATTAAATAAATTAGAACTGATTTCACCTTAATTTTAAAATTTAAATTATTAATTTTATCTCATTTAAATATACACATGCATTATATTTATTAAATATTATATAAATAAGATAATAATAAAGGTTTTTTTGGTTCAAAAAATTTTCTCTTATTTAACTTTTATTTTTTTGCTTTATCTCTCCTTATGCCCAATTCAAGGAGTTTTGAATACTGCTTTTGATTTTTTTTAGCTTTTTATAATTTTTATCTTAAAAAAACTTTAAAAAATCTAAATATTTTTAATAAAATAAAAATGCTAAAAGAATTAAAAGGATTTTTTTATTTAAAAATATTTGTTATATAATCTTTTTGATTTTTTTAAATTTTTTAAAATTATTTTTAAGATAAAAATATAAATACTAGAGATTACATTTTAGAAACTAGGGGTTTTCTAACCTATACTGTTTTGTAATTTTTAAATTTTATTTGTTTAACTTTTAAATTTTTTTATAATTTTTATTTTAAGAAATAAGTTAAAAGAATATAAAAAAATTAAAATATTTTTTTTACTTTTTTGTTTTCTTATTTTGTTTTTGAATTATTGTATTATGAATTTTTTAAATTTTTTTTTGCTTTTTTTTGCTTTTTTTATATTCCTTTAACTTATTTTTTAAAATAAAAATTATAAAAAAATTAAAAATAAAAATATATTCCAAAAGTATGAATATTATTGAAGTAAGATAGGAATCACCGGTACTATATGCATAAATATAAATAACTTTTATATTATATTATTTATTCTATTTATAATTTTTTATTTTAAAAAAATTCAAAAAATATAAATAAAATTAAAAAAAGAATTTTATAAGAAATATTCAAAAATAAATTAAAATCTGTTTATTTTAATTATTTTAAAATTTATTTAAATTCTTTTATATTATTTCTTAAAATAAAAATAAATAACTAAAATAAAACCACTGATAGTAGCAATATTCAGGAAATACTCACGACTAGGCAAATGGAGAATTGCAACGTAGGATTAAGATGATGGCGTTCGACAGAGCCTACCGACCATGTTTCTCTACGCTCCTGTGTACCAATTGCAATTCTAAAGTTCATTAGCCCAGAAAGTCCTCTCACACTCTGCCTTGAATCTGGATTCGACGTCATGACCCTTCGACCTCTTCAAGAGCCAACACTTGTTCATTGATCAAATATATTAAATTATGATCATAAACTTTACCTATTAATTAATTCAACTATAAGATCAAAACATCAATGTCTTCAGGTTCAACTTCTTCACTCACCTGCTCCTTTTACTATTTGATTCTAATCACTCTTATCATTTTCCGTGATTTCTGTTTTCTCATTGTACGCCCAACAGTTCGTAGATTCACAATGGCAGCCATATCCAATTCCTTGTCACTGACGCAGGGGCTCTCACTTTGGTGTCCTCGAACCTCCTATCTCAATCCACCTAACCCTTCTTCTTCTTCAATCACATTCAGAACCTTCCGCAGATGTTACGCCGCTATTGCTAATGAGAATCGGGAGTACGTTCCTGACCTTCGCTTCTGTAACTTTCAGTTTTAATCGACTTTAAATTTCTCAATTTTTTTTTCAATAATTGCAGGTATGTGATTGTTGGTGGTGGAAATTCCGCAGGATATGCTGCTCGGACTTTCGTCGAACACGGCATGGCGGATGGACGCCTATGTATTGTGACCAAAGAGGTGACCCGACCTAGCTGCCCACCCATATTGCTTTTTTCTATGTTCACTGTGTCCATTGTGCATTTGAGCTCATTTCTATGCATCTCTTATGATTTTGAACTCTTTCTGGTTTTGTTGAATTGACCGAACAGGCATATGCGCCTTACGAGCGTCCGGCTTTGACAAAAGGCTATTTATTCCCACCAGATAGGAAACCAGCGCGCCTTCCTGTACGATTTTACTCTTTTAGGTGTATGTAGTTTACTGATGAATTGTTTCTCTACCGAAAGTTTTCGTTTGGCCTGAGAGTATATCATTGATTGAACTACATCAACTCAACTATTTTGCATTCAATATTATCGTTCTGTATAAAGAAATTGGCTCACATTGTAGTATCATGCCTTTAACTTTTAATAGGGATTTCATACTTGTGTTGGATCCGGTGGTGAGAGGCAGACTCCAGAGTGGTATGAAGAAAAAGGGATAGAGGTAGTATTTCTTTTGTTAATTTGTTCTTGCTATCATTTTGTCTGTTCTGTTCCTTGTGGATGATTTTGTCCTTGTTTTGGTTGCCACTAAAATTTTATTTTCTTGGGAACTTTTACATAGTAACATAGCATAGGGGAAAAAAAATCTCAAGATTGAAGGGGCACTATATACTGGGGTACTCCTTGAATTGGAACAGTAACTCAGATAATAAATACATTGGTTTTGATATCATATGTGGAAGTGGTACAACAGATATAGGATTGCTTAAAATTTAATGTCAAAAGCTCATATTCTAATGACCTAATTTAGTATGCAAACCATAGTATCCTAAAGAGTCTTAATGTAGGGAAGGACATAATTCTGATACTTTTCAGCTTTCACTGATTTACTTTTTTGAGATGCTTTATTTCATGCTGTTGTTTTCCTGTCTAGATGTTATATGAAGATCCAGTAAAAAGTATTGATATTGAAAAGCAAACTTTGACAACAAATTCTGGAAAACTGCTTAAGTATGGGTCTCTTATTATTGCTACAGGATCTACAGCCTCAAGGTATCTGTCCCTTTGCTTTACTTCATCTAGTTCTCTCTCTCTCTCTCTCTCTCTCTCTCTCTCTCTCTATATATATATATATATATATTGGTGAGAGAACCATAACTCTTGGACTATCTTGCTATTAGATTTCCAGAGAAAATTGGGGGAAATCTACCTGGTGTTCACTACATCCGTGATGTTGCAGATGCTGATTCACTAATTTCATCATTGGTAATCTTTTATGCATCTATTGTGACTTAATGTTCCTATAATTTTTGTGACGAAGTGGCTAATTCTATCTCACAGCTCTTATAATTATTTCATTTTTTCATATATAACCCTTCAAAATTTTTATGTTTTCAGTAGTAAGTCCTTGGCATTTTTTCTTTGAGTATACTACTTTGCCCAGGCCTTGCATAAGCATCACTTAAGTGTAAATTGAGAAAGTTGCAAATTATGAGGATTTCAGGCAAAGGCTACTCCAAAATGAGTACATTGTTGAATATGCTAAGATAAATAAATTAATTTTAAATCATTTTTTTAGGAAAAAGCACGCAAGATAGTTGTTGTTGGAGGTGGTTATATAGGAATGGAGGTTGCTGCTGCAGCTGTTGGTTGGCAACTTGATACAACAGTATGTGTTCCTCCTCTATAAATATCTCAATATCTTTTTATGGAATTTTCTGGTTGCAAAGTTCATTGCAAAACCTCCATTATTTTGTTTCAGTGTGTTCAGTTATGCCATATATTGTGGTTTAAGACTCTATTAGCCTTGTTGCCTCTGATTTAATGGTTTAAATCTTGATAAGCAAGTGAAATAGGTGTTTAGATTTACATGTGGGGACTTCCATCCATCTACTGCCATTAAACTTCTTCTATAAAGATAGGTGGTCATTTTTTAAAGTTTTTGACCTGCTGATTCAGAAATATTTATGTGCTCCTTAAAAAATAGATCATATTTCCAGAGGATCATTTTTTGCAAAGACTATTCACTCCTTCTCTTGCCCGGAGATATGAAGAACTCTATCAAAAGAACAGTGTCAAATTCTTAAAGGTAATCTCTCCATCTCTGTTTCTCTGTTTCTCCCAGTCTCCCTATTGTTGTAATTTGTACTACTAATGGCTATATTTGATATTTGTGCCACCAGTTGTTTCTCTAAACTATTTTCCTCCATCTTTTCTTTCTTTTTGAATTTTATATTTACCAGGGTGTCTCCATAAAAAACTTGGAAGCTGGTTCTCATGGACATGTGGCTGCTGTGAAACTTGGAGATGGATCTATTGTAGAAGCAGATACAGTAATTATATTTTCATATGCTTTCATTTTGGCTATAAGTACTTTCTTGTTAAATTGCACTTCTATATTCTAATGATGTATGACTTATTAGATAAATACTAGAGGTACTATTTTGATATCAGACAAGAAGGACAGGTTCAATGAATTGGAAATTGCTTTTTTCCTTCTGGTTTACAGGTAATTATAGGCATTGGAGCAAAACCTGCAGTGAGTCCCTTTGAGAGGGTGGGCCTGAATACAGATGTTGGTGGTATACAGGTAACAAATAATTGGCAACAAATTTCAAGAATAGAAATTTCATCTTAGTTTCTTTGACATGTATTACAGATTTTGTCATGATGCTTATTTCCTTTCTTTCTTTCTTTCTTTCTTTTTCCTAAGGCATAGTTTTGATACATGCAATTAAATTAATTTTTAGAGATCAGGTACACTTTGTTTAAGGCACCCACATTAGCAGATGTAATTTAGAGTTAGAAAGACTTCATCTAAAACCTATCACCTATTTCAGGTTGATGGTCAGTTCCGGACAAGAATTCCTGGAATCTTTGCTATTGGTGACGTAGCAGCTTTCCCATTAAAGGTTTGCTGTTCTTGAGTTGAGTGGTTGTAATTTTATTTCAATCTGACATTATGTGCTTATACAAAAATGGGACAGATTTATAACCGCATTTCACGAGTTGAACATGTGGATCATGCTCGTCGCTCAGCACAGCATTGTGTGAAAGCATTACTCAGTGCACAAACTCACACGTAAATTGGACCATCTGTTTATTAACTTCTTGGACTTTAAGTTTTGATGAATTTTCTTTTCCCCAGCTGATTCAGCTGAATTTTCTTTCTTGATGATTTTCAGGTATGATTATCTTCCATACTTTTACTCAAGGGTGTTTGAATATGAAGGGAGCTCCAGGAAAGTTTGGTGGCAATTTTTTGGGGACAATGGTAAATATTAAATTAGAATATATATCATTGCCTCGCTTTTTTTTTTTTTTGAAATTTCCATCACTCATTGCTCTTATTGTTGATTTTGCTTTGGACAGTTGGGGAAACAGTTGAAATTGGGAATTTTGATCCTAAAATTGCTACATTCTGGATTGAATCTGGTAATCAGTTTTTTTCCTGTCTCTCTCCCTCGGTGTGTGTGGATGTTTGGATTGTATCTCTGTGAGTGTATAGGAGGGTAGCTTGTGTGCGTGCATGCATTCAGGTGTACTTGTGTGTACACGTGCTTGTTTGTTTATGCTTGATTTGCAGTTACTAAGAAAGTGATTACTTGATGCCCCACAGGTAAGCTGAAAGGAGTTCTCCTTGAAAGTGGGAGTCCTGAGGTACTTACCGCTTTATCATTGATACTACCAATGTAGTTGAAATAATAGAATAAGATATACATAGTAATTTGTTTACCATAATAAAGTGGCGAGTTTGGCAAAATTTCTGAAGTTTTTATTGAGACCTTATCTGTTAAGAGAACAATCCTAGTTAAATGGAAAGACACTCGTAATCATAGAGAACCACTCCTGTTGTCTTCGTGACGTGGCTCATGAAAACTGGAAAACTAATGGTGTTTTCTATTATCTCAGGAATTTCAGCTGCTGCCCAAACTTGCCAGAAGTCAGCCTCTGGTAGATAAAGCCAAACTTCAAAACGCATCTTCAGTGGAGGAGGCCCTAGACATTGTTCGGGCATCCTTGCCGGTTGATGCAGTTTAGTCCAGGTCTTGCGAACGTTCATTCTGTATTTTTTCTTCTTCAGCGGCAGATAAGAGTGATTATCAGCCATCATTGAGGATCGTCCCTTCGAGGCTATGTGGCATTGTATATTGACTTTCAAGTGGAAATGTTTCATTTTGAACTTGAGGGGACCGGACGCCCTATGGTGTCTCTGAAACACCATAATAATTGAATCTGCCCACTGCCTTGTTACATTTTATTATTGACTTGATTTCTATTCTTAACCTGTCGAAGGCTTATACCAAATAATGGATAACTAGCATAGTATTCATGCGCGATGTATGGGAGTCAATTGAACTCATACTATTCTGCTTGAAAAGCTGCGAGTACTATTAATATTTTGGGCAGATGTTGGATCCGTTTGTGCCATTTTTGCAAAATCTAAGCCATTATTGAATTAGAAATGTTGAATAAGTTTTTAATCAAATTTCTGAAAGTAATTGATCTGTTATAGGTAGAAAACATAAAGAATTAAGAGGCATATTATAGATTTACTTTGTGCAGCATATCAGTGCTGTTCTATACAAGTCATATTAGCGTGGTTCCAATTCATACAATGTATTTAGCTTGGGCAAGGGTGATACAAGTAGTTTTGAATGAGATAGTGCGATTAGTCATATTACTCTTAGTTACTGATACAGCAACACGTGATTATTCACTCTAGCTCTTTCTTCTTGATGGTTTTAACTGTCTTGGTGGTAGAGAATTGAGAATGTAACTAAATCAAATGGTGCATTTTTCTTTTTGAATTGACATGATATACGAAGGAATGGATCGGGGATTTCCTTTTGCTTTTGATCATATACATGGGAGATTGCGGAATTGAACTGCTATAAAGTATGAAGTCGTCATCCTGATTCATTTGTTGAGTATGGTTGGCAAATTAATAATCGCCATTGAAGTTTATTCTGAGTCTAGAGAAGTAGACGAATTTTTCGCCACTATTTTATTATAGCTAAGGTAACGCATACCTGGATGATCATTTTATCAGTGCTCATTTCTTTAATCTCTACCATTCAGGAAGGAAAAAAAAACACGGTGGTAACTTTGAGTACATTGAAAACAATTCCAATTTAAAAGGTGAATTGGGAAGAGAGTGGGAACTTTGTTAATGACAACGTGGAGTGCAAATTGTATATAGAACTAAATCCCAAGGCCATTAAATTAAAGAATTGAACGCCTACTATTAACATTGTTAAATTATAACTTGGAAAAGCTCTTAAAAAGATCAAAATCGTTTGCCTCAAATTAAAAAGAAAAAAAAAAGGTTTAATATCAAAGTGAGAGCGGGGAATAAAGTGAAAGTGCATAATAAGACATAGGCGAGGGCCCAATACTGTGACTTGGTTTGTGGCCTTTTGTGTGGTCCAGAAAAATAGTGTTGGCCGGAGGCCTTGCGTCAATGGTTGATTGGTTCCTGAAGTTGTATTAAAATTTATAGTATAGTAACATCCGTGTCTTGCTGACGAGTCCATTCATGATCCTCTTCCATGCCTTGTCCGACGAGGCCAACTTGCGTTGCCTCTTTCTCTAAACCATCTTCCTTCTTCCTCTTCATCTTCTTCTTCTTTGTTACATACTCTTCACCTCTCCCCCTCCCCCTCCCCCTTCCCTAAAACATTATTTCAACGGTCTGAAGTCACAAGTCAACTCTTGACCCGATTGAAATGAAGGCGAGACTTCCCTCTCCCACCCTTTAATGACACCTCAATTTCCTATACAATCGCTAACGATACTTTCCCTTCCTTTTCTTTTTTGGATGAATTTCTGTCTCTTCGTAGATTTTGATGTATTTTTCCCACACTTCCCCCTCCCCCTCTGTTTTCTTTCTTTTTGGTCTCTTTAATGAATTTATGTTTCTCTCCCTTTTCTCAGTTGTTTTATGTTATTCAATTAAAGTAAGTTAGTGCAGGCTGTGTTTCTTTCTTGTTTGCCTATTCACTCTCAATTTGGTGGGGAATTTGATATCTCTTTCCCTCCCCTGTTTTCAAAAGAAATTAACACACACGGAAAGTTACGGTTCAGGAGACGTTTGTTGTTCCCAGAATCCTCTTCTGCTTCTCTTGTTTCTATCGGTGTCCTGTTTTTTTGGGTCCTTTCCATCATTAAATCTTATTTCTAACGTGTCTTGTGGTTCTCTTGTTGCAGAAAGTGGTACTGAAGTTGGACTTGCACGACGACAAAGCAAAGCAGAAGGCCTTGAAAATGGTTTCTAGCCTTACAGGTGCTGCTGCAACCTTCGTTTGGTTGATTTAAAAACTATAACAAAAAACAAATTTCTGTAATTATTTGTAATTTTGTGTAGAGATAGACAGAAATTATTGGAATATTCACCGGACAAAATATTCCTTATGTAATTTTACAATCATTTTTAGCCACAAAAATGGACCTTAATCATTTGTAATATATGGCTTGCACTTAGCAGGCATTGATTCCATCGCCATGGACATGAAGGAGAAGAAATTGACTGTAGTTGGTGACATAGACCCGGTCGATGTGGTAAGCAAATTGAGGAAAGTTTGGCACACAGAAATTTTGACAGTGGGGCCGGCAAAAGAGCCGGAGAAGAAGAAAGATGAAGGCAAGAAAGATGAAGGGAAGAAGGAAGATGATAAGAAGGAAGATGATAAGAAGAAAGATCCAAATGAGCAAATTGCTGAACTTGTCAAGCTTTATAGGGCATATAATCCCCACATGACTACGTACTATCATGTTCAGAGTGCAGAAGAGAATCCAAATGGTTGTATTATTTGTTAATTTTCATGTTTGGGAACATAATTAGTGGTGATTGGTGAGGATTAAAATAAACCAAGGTCAGGATTGCTTCCTTGTAAATTGTAAAGTGGATCTGTGAAGGGATTGATTAATCTTAAAATTGTGGTCCAGAGGATTAATGGCTGTATAATAGCTTATAGAGGTTTTGTATGAATAAATTTCATGAGAATTGGAATATTAAATTATTAACTGGTGGTCGTGGAATTAAATTTATTGAAAAAACCAGAGGACTGATGGCGATCTCCTCAATAAACCAATGGTCTAATTTCTCAGAGGTAGCTTGCTTCTTCTAGACATGAAATTTTATAGGAGGTCCGTCTGTCTCAGCAACCGAAGGGTAACTTGGAATATCAAGTATACTAAAAAGCTCTTCCTTTTTTTGCCCCGATCCTTTCCTCTAGTGGAGTCCGATGAATACACCCTCTTCTTCGCCTAATATAATTTTTGGCTAGAGATCATTCTCCTAATTTCATTGACCCCACCCTTAAAGTAACGGGTTTTTAATGGATTGTAATTCTTTGTTTATCTTGGCCAAAACGTAATTGTAAATTCATTATATGGTAGAAATTTGGATGTGACAATTACAGGGAGCATCGCAAGTCTTGGTACAGCATGACTTTGACTGGCTGCATCACCGTTGCTATTAGGCTGTAGCTGCCCAGCCGGTGCCCATCGTGAGAAAGGCTCTCCAAACATATCAACCAAAGCAAAAAAAAATTGGGTAAATTTGATTTATGTATTTTTTGTGAATTAAATTAATTATGAATGAGTAGAGAAATAAAGTTTACTATATCAGAGGTGAGGCCACTGAACTTACCTCCGACAGAGCAATTATTAGTGTGTCATATATACTCAGATCATTCACAGACAGTGGTAATTCTAATAAGAAAGACTGCAGAATCCGCATCATATTCACTACTAAACTCAGCTGGTGTGAATAATGAAGCTAATGGAGTGCCTCTCCCTCTCCATATGAGATGATCAATTAAGTGAAATTCCATTCAACTAAACCATTAAATGTATGTCTAACGGTGAAAACTTAGAACTACCCGTCCAAATTTTTTTATATTGAAGTTGACAAACCACCTAGCTCTTGGCATAACAAAACAAATTAGTGTATGAGTTGGAGGGGTCCAATCAATTTTTAGTGACGACCCTTGCTATTCGCCTTTTAGCTATAATCATGTAGATTATCACAACAAGTACGGCCATTTTTTAATGGCAAAGATCCTGCAACTCATAAAGCCCTTCTGTTATTATGATGTCGCCATCTATGATGTACTATTTCCTAAATATGCAATCCATATTCAATTACCTAAGAGGTAATATTGTATGAGTGGTGATGTGATCTTTTAACCCAACTGCCTTGTTTATTATTTTAGCTCATAAGTAAGAACAGGTAAACCTCTTAAGCAAACCAGCTTAGTTCATCCTCTTCTTAATTATTATTTCCTCATATTACTTCATGTCTAATGTCATGGGGATACCAAATGATGTCATTTGTATTTTGTAATAGTATTTTTGAACCAACATCCAACTAATCTTTGGTTGCTTAAGCAAACTCCTCTCAATTCCTATTCCTGCATATCATTCTCATCCTGAATTTTTGTTATTGGAAAGACGATGACCGTTTATCATCAAATCGTGATGACGAAAGTGATTAGTTCACCAGCTACCATATTGATTATACAACATTACCAACAAAAATCAAACCAACAATTTTCAGGAACAACCAGTAGACTTCCTCTCGTTTGACTTCTAATTTTAGGAACAAGTCTGCTCTTTCTCTTTACAAATTGTTTCATAAAATATGATATTTGATTCCCCTATGTATGTCCACCAAGCTTCCTAGCAAATGACTGTTGGATCTTAAGTATTTAAGGAACGGGATAGCATCGGGAGGGGAAAATACGTCGTTCTTTGTTATTTATTCTCTGCTACATAGTTGACCATAGGAGGTCTACCGGTGGCGGCATTCTATAAGTCTCTACAAGCATAGGTCTTCTCTATAATTTGCAAGCCAAATGAGATATACTGTTTCATTTTTTTTCATATTTCCAATCATTCTAAAAGCCTGGTAGAAAGTAAAAAAAGAAAATTTTCTGGATTCTGAGTAATGAGTGAACACTCACATATATATATTATACAGGGTTTTCAAATTCCTTGTTCAATATCACCGTAAACAAGAGAAACAAAGGGGGACAAGTTAATATCAAAAATTGATCTTTCTCCTACAAAACTACAGTGAAGTCCATTATTTCCTTCATCATTTGCAAGAATCCACTTGTCCTATAAGATCAGTTATAGGTATTGACGGTTGGGAAAAATCCTTGGTTCCTTGAGTTGAGGCCATTGTACAATATTAATCTTTCAGTTTCTTGAGTTGAGGCCATTGTACAATATTAATCTTTCAGTTTATCAGAAAAACGAGGAGTAAAATAAACGGTGAAGACCTTTATTACAGTTCTTTAATAAATTAAATGTCTTACAACTTGGGCAGTAGAATACAGATATCTGCTGGACTCTTCTAAAGCAATTATCATACAAACTCTATGAACTTCTTTCACCATGAATCCATGATTCTGAAAGTGAAAAAAAAGAGAAAAAAATGCCCTCAACACTTAAGGGAAGTGTATGAGGCAGTACTAGTCATCCATTAACTAGACTTTAATGTTGACTAGTTGCAGGAATGCCCTCTTATTGTTGTCAAACTACCAAATCCTCTAGTTATGTACCTTGCTAAAATAAGAAATCAAAGAACCAAACAATCATATTCAATCAGTTACTTCAAGTTGTGGCTTTAACCAAAGGGGATTGAGGCATGGGGGAGTGGGGTGACATCAAAATATCATCCAGGCTTCTAGATGAGAAGCTTAGCCTTAAACTGCTGTGAGAACAAAGTCTCTTGGCAGGAACCATGGCCTCCATATTTTGACGCACAAAGGTGTGAATTCTTGTCAAAGCAACTTCTACAGCCCTATCATCCATGTTGGCATAGCATACCCTAAACCACCCCGGCTCAGAGCAATGAAAGGAAGAACCAGGTGAAACATTTATCTTAACTTCGTTAATGATCACTCGCCACAGAACCATTTCTGCTTCGAATGTCTGCTTCTTTAGAAGACGACGCAAATCCATCCATAAAAAAAGACCAGCATTGCTCTGCATGCACTTTATGCCAACTTGGTCAAGTCCCCTGGCGAAAGTTTTATATCTTTTGGCCAGACGCTTTGCGCTCTCTGCAAGGAATCGTTCCACAAACTCATCATCAGATAGCATTGATGCAATAAGATGTTGGGTTTGTGAGGACACTAATCCAAAGCTGGACATTTTGCGAGCACAATCGACTACAGCATCATTGTACGAGTAGATGATGCCAACTCTAAAGCCAGGGAACCCCATATCCTTTGAAAGACTATAAACAATGTGAACCAGGTCACGGTTACATTCAATGTCTTCCTCTTCCTCTATAATCTCAGCGATGCTTGTGAAACCAGGATTGCAAAAAACTGTACCAGCATATATTTCGTCGGATACCAGGTGGATACTCTTTTCATTTATAAAGCTCACCATAGTTCTTAATGTCTCTCTATCCATGATAGTGCCCAATGGGTTTGATGGATTGGTAATAAGCAACCCCTTTACTCTGATGTTGTCCTCTTTCGCATTCTCATAGGCTGCTTCCAACGCTTTCCTTGTCACCTTGAAATTATTAGAGCTTTCACAGATAACTGGAAGTAGTTGAATCCCTGTTCTCCATCTCAAATCCCGATCAAAACTGCATTATAGGAAACCCAAGTTTATTAGCAAACAAATAAAAATATAATAAAATATCATACGAGAAAGAGTGTGCTATCAGTGTGGGGCCATACACAAGACTGAAACCTTATCATTTATCAACATCATTGCAAACGTAAGCTAATTAAAAAATTTCCCCTCAATTAATTTATCTTCAAAATTATAAAAGAAAAAAGAAAACCATGAAGGAAGGTGGAAAATCGTATGGAAATGAAAGGTGTTACCCTGCATAATAGGGAGTGGGCACCAAAAATGCATCGCCGGGATCCGCCAAACAAAAGGCTGTGACCTCGTGTGCTCCAGTTGCTCCGCCGCTCATAACTATACGGTTAGGGTCAAATGTGACTCTGTTTCCTCTTGTTTTTGCCATGAATTTAGCCACAGCCTGTGGAAGTTCAAATTGTGTTAGTGTATCAATAATTAAAATGAGCTTGTTTCATACTTAATTATAATTACACAGTGAATTGACAAGGGTCCCATTGTGACTCACATTTCTGAACTCCGGCAAACCATGATAATCCTGAAAGTTAGCTATGGCCTTGAAATCACGGACTCCTTCTGGAGTGGAAATGGAGGCCTGGGGATTACTGGTTATCCAATCTTGAATCAAATCAAAAGTGAGCTGCAAAAGGCGAAAATAGGTGAGTTGGCGTGCCGAACTAACTGCTTAGTGAAGCAGTTGTGAGGACTGAAAAGATGTATACCTGATTTTCTGCGAGACCCATCTGAATAACCCCATTAAGATTGTTGGTGGGGTGAAATGGGTCCTTGTCATAAGCCTTCCAGCCATCGAAGTATGGAGAGTGTTCAGCATGTCCATTGCCGGTGGCAATTTTAGACAACATCGGTTATTGTGCTTCCAAACTAGTTAGCAAATACTAATGTATTGGAATTAATGAAAGCAAGGTCAAATTAAGAGAGAGGACGGGATGCTGCTGCGGCTTCTGTGTGTAGGAATGAATGTACACTCTCCTATATATAGTCTGTGAGAAGAGAAAAACTGAGTCCAAATATTGGATGAAGGTTCGCAGGAAGGAGAGGGCACTGGTTTGACAATTTGACAAGAGCTGGTGGGCGGTCGGTCGGTCAAGGACCACAATCAATTAATAATTTCCTACGTGGCACCAAAATGCCACTCGCGCTTTCCTTTGTCAATCAATTATCACTTCATCCGCGGGGTTCTTCCGTCGCGGCACAGATCTTCCTTCCATCATGGCGTCGCTTGGTTACGAGATCTGTTCACTTCATATTATTATTAGAGTAATGTTATTTTTTAAATAAATTTAATTTATCTAAACATGATTTTATTAAAATGTATATTTCATATAATTACATATTTATTTATTTAAGCGAACTTACAAATTTTTGGTATAAAAAATTATTTTTTGTTACTAAAATGTGGAGCCAAGTCAATTTTAGTGCCAGTTGTTCAGAACGAAGTGAGAAGTGTAATGATGTCCGGTGCAGTCCCATTAGTCAGAGGAACAAACCGCATGTGCTTGGCTGGCTGCTCGCAGGTTCAGGTTGTCACGAGGCTAGGAGGCTAGCAGGCCAGGTCCAAGCAAATTAGTATTCTGTTCTTTTTTCAGGAAATTAAGAAAGAGAAGGCGAGAAGAGTTGAAGCAGCCAAGTTTTATTTTTCAAGTACTTTCAAAATGCTTTCAATATTAAGAAAGAGAAGGCGAGAAAGGATAACCTTTTCCACTTTCATGAATCTATAATTATTCAATGTGACAGACAATATTAATTTCTGTTTTGCTTCATTAACATATGAATCATATAGATTGCAGAATTTGACTGCATGCCATATATATATATATATATCATACACTGCAGTGCCTGTTCCAAACCTGCTTCTCTTAATTTAATCCAACACTAGTCAATATTTTTCTTCTTCTTTTTGCTTAATCTTTATTATGTCATCCAAGGTTGATTGCGTGTGCTGTGACGTGAATACACTATACAGTGTGGGAAACAATTACATTAATTTTGAAATGATGAGAAAAAGATTTTTTGGGTCAACTCTCTAATTTTAATAAAGAACAATGTTATTTATATATTATTTTATAATATGTTAATAATTAAAAATAAATATATAAAAATATAACCAAAAAAATGTAGAAATAATATTTTCATTAGTAAATTGCCAAGTCCAAAGTCAAAACTTCGAGTGGACCCGCTTTGTCTGCTAATATTCCATCTTTCATGTTTTCCCTATTTTAGTAAACCAACTTCATTTGAAAGTTGAAAATGTTTTTTTGGTCCAAATTGTTAAGTTTGAAATTTGAATTCCTACGTTACACTATTCTTTTTCTTTATGGACATTTCCATGCTGATTAGTTTTTAAGCTTAGTTTGGATCTCGTCATTTTGTAAATATAATATGACGAAGTAGGTTAAATTTGTGTATAAATAATAATAATTTTATTTTTTTTATTTTTTAAAATATTTTTTTAAAAGAATTGTGAGGATGTCACAATTTTAATAATCGGAAGGTCTGACCAGATTCACCTTAGGATTTCACCCGTGCTTGGATACTGCAACTCAGGCCCGTCATTCACTTCTCTGGTCATCCATTCAAAGATCAAAACGAAGCTTCTCAACCGTTTCTTTTCATATTTTGCATCATCTGATGAATGCCAATGCTGATCCAACAAAAATCGATTAATTTATGGGGGAATTTTAGACTTTTTCATTTAGATTTTTATATGTTATTACAATATATTTTTTTAATTTATTAATTAAAACATATTACATTTTCAACTAGGCTTCCCCTTTCTTACACAAGGGTATGGATATTCCTGTGTAACTTAAATTTTTTCCTTCAACTATTATAATTTAATTAAATTATTTCATTATTTAATTTAGTATTAAGTTTAATAATTTTAATTAATTTGGATAGATTATGTAATTATAAAAATTTGACAAAAAATAAATTTATTATATAAAATAACACAGATACCCTAAAAGCAAATAATACTTTTATCATATTTTTATTTTTTCATAATATCCTCAACAAAAAAATAAAAATATATAAAATAAATAATATATAATTATATATAAAAAATAAAATAAAATTCAATGACTCTACTCATAAATAGAATAAAATTTCTTTTTTGGTCTCTTATTAATTGTTAATGTTATTTATAGGTGAAGTTATTAAATTTAATTTCATTTTTTATATATAGTTAGATATTATATTAATCTATTATTTATTATTAATTATTATTAATTATTATTTTATTCGGTTGAGAATATTATAAAAAATAAAAATATAACAAAAATGTTATTTATTTTTAAAATATTTATGTTATTTTATATAATAAATTTATTTTTTATCAAATTTTTATAATTATATTATTACTTTAAATTAATTTAAATTATTAAATTTAATATTTAATTAACAATGAAATAGTTTAATTAAATTATAATAATTTAAAATATAATATATTATAATTAATAAGTTAAAGAGAATATTATAATTTCATGTAAATATAAAAAAAATACAAAATTTCTTAATTTATATTGACTGTTTCAGAGGCAATAAATGAACAGACGTGGATGGTTGAGATATTAAGAAACATGAAGATACCCTTTTCTATTTGCAACACCATAACATGGTTCAAACTTACAATTCCATTACAGATTATTATTAAGAATCGCTTTAATGTAAGAGATTTAAACATCTAAATATTTTTATTATTATCTTTAACAAACTTTTTTCATACGTTTAAATATCATATAAAAAATAATCTTAACTTTAAAACTTTAATGCTTGGTAAAAATTTATGAATATTTTTATTTTCTCTAACAAAACCTAGTACCACGTTATTAAGATCTTGTTTATTGTTATATTGTTCGAACAATGCAAAGATAGTTACGTTACGTTCTCTAAAAGAATGGCTTAAAGATAGTTAATTTTCAAATTAGTTGGATTGACTGTTTCAATACTACTACTGTTCTTTTTTCCTTAAAGAATCCCAAAAATTATGTTTTCAGATTAACCAAACAAGGCGGAGGAATCCCAAGAAAGTTTTGACAGGTTCATCTATGGCATGCTTCTGAGCACACTTTTGACTTCCAAGTTTTAATGGCGAAACCTAAACATAAATTTCAGAAAAACCTGCCTCCTCACACGGTTGACCATCGCATTTCATCGACTCAATTCAAACGTAAACAATGGAATGCTATGTAGGATCTTCCTAACTTAACAAAAAAATAAAATTAAGGCAAAAATATAGTTTGTTTCTTACGTTTGTAATTTTTTTTATTTAAATAATAATATTTATACACCATTATTTTTTATATCACTCTTACATTTTATTTTTAATTATTGATATATTATAAAGTAATGATGATGATAGATAATAGCAGGTGATAAATAATAAAAAAATAATATATATGAGATGAGGTGTAAAAGTAGTATAAAAAAAAGTGATATATGAGTATCATTATTTTTTTTATTTTTGTCTCTTACATTTAATTTGTTTCTAATGTTTCAAAAATACAATAATCTTTAAAAATAACATCGATAAATAAACTAATAATTTTTACTAATATAACAATATAGGTGGACAAATTTAGACACATGGCAAACACATCAACAGTCACTTAAGCACTTCGTTTCATTGTAAGATTTGAGATAAAATGTGCACAAAACAGAGGAGCAAGATGAACACTTCATCTTATATGGAGAAACCAATTCTTTCCCTGTTTCATTCTCTTTCATGTGCTCCAGCAGAAGTTATTAGCAGGAGTTGTCATTGAACCCTATATAAAGCTACCCTTAGCTCTGTTCATGGATCGGCTGTCATGGAATGGGCTTTCGGAACTTATAATTGAACACAGTTGCACTGGCGGCTTCATCTAAATACGAGTGATATTTTTTTCTTAATCAAATATAGATGAAGACAATTGTGCAGTTATCCATAGTCGAGAGTCTTGTTAAACACAACTTTACTGACATACTTGGCCTGAATATTGACCTTGTTTTAAATATTTTCTTGATGAAGATGACTAGGGAAATCATCAATAGTAGGAGAAAATTGTAGGATTGAAGGCCTTATTAGCAAGCAACTCCATTTTGCATACTAGATGAGATGCCCATTTCACATCCATTAAACTTTATCAGTTTCTAGCCACAATTATTTGAGAAACACTTACCCACTTCAATTATGACATTTAAACAAGAGTTATCTTCCTTCTTAACTGCTACAAATTTGTTCTATCTGCCGCTGCTTTGTTGATGAAGTTCTTGCTAGCACATTCTATATGTGAGTGCTATGAATACTAGTAAGTTTAGGGGTCATTTAGATTTTTCCCTAGTGGCGGCCGGGTTTGTGTAATTTAGAGGAGGTTTTTGGCTCAACCCGTCATGCCATTAGGTACAAAAATAGAAGATATTTCTTCACTATTATTAGGCACTTAATGATCAAAATAATGTCACTGTCACAGTGTGAGAGATTTGAAAGCCCATTCCATGACAGCCAATACATGACCAAAGCTAAGGTAGCTTTGTAGAGTGTTCCATGACAACTCCTGCCAATAACTTCTGCTGGAGCACATGAAAAAGAGTGAAAGAGGGCAGAACAAAGAAAAAATTGGTTTCTCTATATAAGAAGAAGTGCTCATCTTGTTCCTCTGTTTTTTGTAAATAAAACAGTTATTTTATTTCAAATCTTACAATGAAACGGAGTGCTATGTGTCCAAATTTGTCTACCTAGATTGCCATATCAACAAAATCCATTAGTTTATTTAACACTGTTATTTCTGAGGACTAACTTAGTGCATTTTTAAAATATTAGGGATAAAAATAAAAAAAACTAAACATAAAGGACAACAATAAAACGAAGTGCAAACGTAAAGGACTAAAATCATACTTTTGCCTAAAATTAAACAATAGACAGCAATCAATTCTGATCAAGTTGTGAAAGTTATAACTCATTGATCATATTCATTCTGTTCAACCACTTGGTCAAACTGCCATTATGGGAAAGACAGAGAGAATCAACTTATTCAAACCAAATGTTTAACATCCAGGCTGAGATTTGTGTAAGCAGTATACAAGAATGCTAATAAAGCATGATTCATACATTTTTCAGAAATTTTTATTAAGAATAACTCTTCTCATTCTTTTACTCGTACAATTTCCAGCTCTTTTACTTCTTCATCAGAAGAACTACCGTGTGAGCTGCTATACTTCTATTTTCTCCAAGGCTGTCAACTTTTTCATGAGTTTTTGCTTTGATATTTACCACAGAAGGATCAACTCCAAGCAGTGCAGATAAGTTGGCTTTGATGGCCTCCTTGTGAGGGCTTAGCTTTGGTCTTTGAAGTATCAATGTAGCATCTAAATTTCCAATATCATAACCTGCTTCATGCATAAGTCTCACCTGTAGAGAATAACAAGAGAGATTAAACAAGGCTAACTAAATAATAGTAGTATGTGCTTTTTCATTTACAAAATTCCCAAGAAAGAAAAATAAAGAGATATCTTCGTTCATATGTCTCCAGAAATATTATATTTCAGTTTGATGAGTTATGAGATTTACTTTCCTCTCTAGTATCTTAAATCATTCCAGAATAATACTTCACAATGACAGAGAGTAAAGTAAAATCCCATAAAGCACAAAAATAAACCATACAACAAAAATAGAGGCTTTCTATAGTACAGCAATTATACAACAAATGCAAAAGCAACTTCAAATAGAATGCATGAGAACAACCAGTAATTGAGAAATTATCAGTTCCATCTGTTTCATTTTTAAACATAGGTTTAGGGGCAATATATGGAGTAAATAATTCGCTAGGTACCACCATTAATGGAGTGACCTCTAATAGATTATCAACCTATCCTCTACGTACTTGCCCAAGAATTCCTGAATTCCCCAAATACATGTGCAGTTCTGATCAGCATCCTACACGCAATCTCACCTCTTAAGTCACGTAACAAAAGCTTCTTTCTCACTTCAATTTCTTTCAGCTTTATATTTCAAAGAGAAAAAAAGTCTCTATCACTCAATCAATCTATATCCCTTTCTGCAAAATATTGGGGGGCAGAGGAAGCCTGGTTGACCAAAACAATATACTGAATAGTGCTAGCGGTGTAAAGGAAACACAAAATTGATACTAACACTTAAATTTTAGCAACCATTTAAGCTGTAAATTATTTCAAACATTAGGCTTCTATTCCCAAGAGACTAATAATACTAAGAATGACATTTCAATATAAAACATGATTGCAAATAGATACATAATGCGCGACAGCCATGCCCATAGCATATATACTCACAGATTCTTCGATGAAAACAGAGGATGCACAACCCTTCCACTTAGGATCTGAATCTGGAAATATCTGCCCTATATCAGGAAGACCTAATGCCCCCAAGATCGCATCGACTACACAGTGAAGCAGCACATCCCCTAAAGCAAACAAGCAACGAAGCCAATCATACTCTTCAAACTTAACTGAACCATTTCGTTAATTTTATCTCTTTTCAGGAAAACAAACCATGGAGAATTCAAACCAGATTTTCTAATCCTTTTTTCAATGTTACCAAATATCGTAGAGTAACCAGATGGAAAGCTACAAACGTGAAACTTCAACAAAAAAAAGTCAGCAAGTCGGAATCTAATTACCATCGGAATGGGCCTCGCAACCTCTGTCGTGGGGTATGTTAATTCCACCGATAATTAAGGGGTAACCAGGTTCTAAGCGATGGAGATCAAATCCATGCCCCACTCGGAAGGGTAAAGGCTTGGAGGGAGTGACTGAGTCTGGGGATACATCGACTTCGACGGCGGCGGTTGCAGCCGCCAAAATGGTAGGTGTAGACGAAGTTGTTCTGATATTGAAACTCCGCGGGACGGTATTTATGCGAGGAAATGAAGCAGAGAAGGAATATAAAGTAAACGATTTTCTTGCAGTTGTGGCTCTTGTTAACGGGATAGAAGAGGCAGAAAAGGAAGACGCTGCCATGGTCGTTGTCTCGCTGAGGCTCTAAGACGGAGATGAACACCTTCAGACAGGTCACATGACACACCACATGTTAGCGGTAGCGCGAAGACTGAGGAGGGAAGAAAAGAAGCACACTTGCGATGTGGTCTTCGCTCCCCTGTGCTTGTCGTTTGCACGTGGAAATGAATGAATCAAAAATAAATGAATTAGTTTGACAAATCCCAATGTTTTTCCTTTTTTTAATTTTTGTGGCACGATTCTCGTCTGGCCCTTCCCTTATTTTATAATCATTACCTTCTCATCTTTCATTCGGATACGCAATTTGCGTCCTTGTCTTAGGTGGTTGCTACGATGCTTCAGCATATTCCCATGAAAAGTATTATTATAAAGAACGTATGGTGACCAGTATTTCTAAATGGAGAAATTTCTCGTCTTGTAGCCTGTAAAGATAATTTTCCCTGCTGTTCTGCACATCATAAATTTTACTCCTATAGCATATCGCAGTTGGTGCTTGCACCACCTTAGCGATGCCCTTTTATTACAAATCTCATCAGCTCAATTTGATTAATGGGTTTACCTACAGACTGCAGCCATTAGTATGCATGAGTTCTATGATATCCTTCCGCTCAAAGACATAGCAGCTATAGAGTGAGAATTCAGAACTAAAAATATAACATATGGCTAATTGATATAATAAGGTCAAGCAGATAAGTTTATTGGTGCATGTATCACCTCATTATATCTTGAGTCTCTTCAAGCTTTGTTTTTGAAGGTGTTAAGGACTAAGTTCTCGCGATCTATGTTATTGTTAATTTGTCCTTCACTTATGTAGAGATAATTTAGATAGATGAGGACTAATTAATAATAACGTAGATCGCAAAAACTCAATTTTCAACATAAAACACATGTGATGATATGGATACTAGTTCAATAAAATTGTTAGCATGAGGTATTGTTATAAACTTCGTAAAGAAAAAAAGAACTTGGGACATGTCAAGAATGATTTTTATGTCAGCAACAAACTACACTAGAAAATTATGGAACAGAAACTATTCTAACTAAAAAGAATATACGTTCATTTTGAGGATCCTCAATAAACGTGTCCCTCTCTCTAATGTAAATAAGTAGTTATTATCCCCCGCACATAAGACATTATAGAATATATTTAATAAAGAATAATGCTACTTATATAAATTTCATTCATAAATTGTTGAATATGAGTTTGATAGAAAAAAGTTTAAGAAGAACTACTTGAATTCAAATACAGTTATCCTGGCATTTTATGCATAGTTTAAAAATAAAATTAGTACAAGTGGCATTATTCTTCTATTACAGCCCATGTGGGACTGCCTTGGTGAGGCCAATGTTTTTTTCCTGGTCGCTCATTTCTGAGTTGTCCCCTTTGCGTTATTGGCGCCCAATAGACTGAAACTGTTCTAATACCAGAGTTATAACCCTTTGGGTATAACTCACCCTCAAAAGTTAACCATTGAGGAAATGGTACCTAAGGTGTTATAAACCCCTACCCCAATACTTGTCCCATACCAAATACTAAAGCGTAATGGCATCCTATAACAATCCCTGCCCCTAAAAATCATCCATGACGGTCCACTTTAACTGTGTCCATTCAGGATGGCTTTCACTTTGACATTTTCAGGTAGCCCTTTCTCAAGTTGTTAATTTTCAAGTCGTCTCCTCCATGTCGCCAGTGCCCAATGGACCGAATCTTTTCCGATATTATTGTTACAGCTTTTTGGGTAGAACTCACTTTCAAAAGCCAACCATTGAGGGAAGGGTGCCCAAAGGGTCATAAACCCCCACACCTCCCAAGATACGTGTGATGTGGGACTACTTTGGTGAGACCCAATGCTATCTTGTAACATCTTCAATAAAAGCATACCTAATCATTTCGTTCACAGTAAATTTTGATAGGTATTACTGGACCCTCTTTCAAATTACATACTCCAAATCTATATCTGGCAAAATAGTTTACAACAGCAAATAGACAAAGCTCTTTCTGTGCACAATAAAACACACATATTTGACATGTAAAGTGGCTCGCATCATATTTTTCTCAATGTAAAGTGTCAGGTAGAAACCCTAGGTTGTTTGCATCCATGCTCTGGTAAAAGATTATCAGATGCAGCTCTTTTTGGTTTCAACTGCAATGAAAATTGCCATGAGCAGCTAGAAGATCTCTCCATGGTTATGAGTGGGTATAGGTAATTTACCTGCATGAAAATTATAATTTAAGACTAACCTTCTCCTCAGCACGCTGGTAAATATGTCTTAAGAGGATATTTTTTGCTTCAGTAGTTATCACTGCCAGAAGAACTTTCAACAGGTTAGCAAACCCTCAACTAAATAACACTGGTGAGAATCACAGCAAACATGGAATGCATATCTACTTCAAGAACCAGAATGGCAACCATGATTAATCATCTTTTCCATTTTTTTCCCTTCCTTTTTTTTAGCTGAACTTCCATTTTTAAGTAATAGGTCCACAGTGTTCATTCAGTTTGGATCCTCCTCGTAAAAGATGACAAAAATTATATATAAGAAAGATACATGTTTTAAGCAGATAACATTGAAATAGATCCAGCAAAGCAGCACCGAAGCCAAAGGTAGAAGAAAGTTCTCCTCACTACCTTGATCAGGTGGTGGAAGGGTCCTGCTGTGAGTTGGATGGTAAGTGGCAGGCGTCATTTTCTACATGAAAACAATTTGTCATATTAAGAAAGAGAAAGAAAGTATAAGATTGGGTGATGAATAACAAGCTTTTGAACAATATTATGAAAATTTGGTCTTAAAATGCTAATATGGAGATAGAAAATTTCACTTTCCAAAAGATATATATGCTACTCTACAGTTTACTTGATTTAACCCTGAATTGGTAAGAAGTACTGAATTCATTTGTCTAGCAGCCTTTGATTTGCAACTGCTGAGTGCTGAAATGCTTTAGCACGAAGATAAACATTGTAAAATCCTGATAGGAATACTACCATAAGTAGACACTTCTTGGCATTAGTGCCAAGTTTCATCACGCTTTCTTTAAAAATGCCAACAATCTCAAAAGTTCAAATACATCAGAAGAACCGTCCATGACATTTTCCCAATATTATGGGAACTTCCACTCATTCAGATTTTAGAAGAACGTCCATAGCAAGAGTAAATGCTCCTTTTCTGTGGAGGTAAACAGTACTCAGAGATTAAGTTTACTTGTACCAAGGAATAACAAACTTGACACAGAATACTGCACGAGTCCTCAAGTACTCAAGAAGAAGTGAGTATTTGAATATGTATTTTATGTTTGAAGCATATCTAACATTCTAACTTTTTTTTTATTACACATTCAAAAAATATATTTTTACACAATCTTTCTTCACCTTGAGCATCAGAGAGAGAGATGATCAGTTTGAATTCCATTTTCAGAAATTGGAGGACAACTTAAGTGCTAATAATCTTCAGTCACATATAAAGCACGGTCTTCAGCCAATACAAGCACCACATAACCCCATAAGTCTTCAAAGGACTTACTTGGCAGCAAAAGGACAATAATTTATATAGTTAAGTTATTTTTGGGCGGCCAAACGTGGGCATTTCTAAGCAACCCTTAATTTTCACAAGTCATCTATTAATGGAATCCCTAAGGCTAATAGATAGCACAAAAATACTTCTGGGTTTATGAAAACTACTAAAACGTTCTGATGCATTAGAGTTGTTAATAATTTATATGGAAATGTCATCAATGAATAGTATGAAAGCCAATATCGAACTAACTAAAACTCAACAGCTATGAAGCAGGGGTACGGCTTGAATAAAGCTGAACCTGTACCGGGTATGTACCCAGTACTGGTGCTGTTTGAGTTCTGCTTTTCTTCTTTTTTTCCCTTTTTGGGAAATTCTGATTTGGGTAATATAGGATATAATGTGAGTATGTCAATTCTCCCCACCTTCAAACAACCCTCTAGTTCTAGATTTTGGAAATATGAAATTGAGTCTCACTAGCTCAACAACTAAAGAAAAAAGAAAAACTTGGCATATATCAAGGTTTGTACATACAACTCTAATATCATATATTACTCTGCTTTATTTTTAGTAAAATATAAAATTTGAAACCATATTATGAAACTAGGATTACTACTTTGGTTTATTATATAAAATATATATTGCCTTACCTGTCCCGTGCAACCTAGCTCAGAAGTATGAAATAGTTGTACAGGCTATAAAGTACGTTGGCAATCCATCTGCTATTCAGTTTATACTAATTCATGAGGTTGTCAGGACCTTAAGGTACCTAAGCTGAATGTAGAAGCAAATTTCACCAAAGAACTGGTGAATTAACTTTTGATGTCTGGCTAAAGTAAAAACTTTTGATGAAAATATTGTCATCAACAAGCCTATTTGGAATTTAAAGAGAAAACAAGCTAATGAGTAACAAAGCATAGGAAGTAAAGAGACCATAACAGAAATATGATGAAGACAATCTATATATGCTAAACAAGTGCACAATGCCACTACTGTTGATCTGGGCAAATTTGTGATCAACAAAGCACAAACATGGTATGACATGACCACCACAGCTCAGAAAAATTCAAAATATAAGGACGTGGCATGGCATAGTCATAAGATTATATTTATACCTATGTATTGATACATATAAGTACTAAAACATCAAAAAGTATATGAGCCTAAGATATATTTGATATGTATTTAAACATATTTAGAAAACATCAAAGAATTGTCAAAAAATAATAATTTATTTATTTTATTCCAGATATAACTGATGCATGTTGGACATGGATATGACTCCTTCATGAAATGTCCATTGAACATGCTTCATAGCGTGTGATTTTAAGAAAAAATACAAATGATAACAACCATACATTCATTCTAGTTATGTTTTACAAAATTACACTTTTTGGAACAACGTATATTTTTAAGGTTAAAATAACATTAATGGATAGAAAGAGTAAATACCAGTTATTTAAATAGCTTTAATCTTCCAGGGGGCTCTTCGGAGAAGAAGTGATGTAATCATACAAATAAGTAGTGTTCTCACCAATAATATAAAAAAAAAAAAAATATATATATATATATATATAAATATAAATAAGAAGTGCTTTTCAGGGCCTCATTAAAGATTGCAATTTTGTGATTATAATCTAAGCTAAAGAATCTTCAAAGTTTAAAAAAAATAAAATTCTAGTGGCAAATTATACTTTTGCTAGACTATCAGGCTAAAACTTCAGTAGTTGTCAGAACTAGGTAGAAAACTAATAAAAATGATTGAGGAAAGAGCACAATGAAATGAACACTTAAGTAGAAAAACATGAGAAAGAAAGAAGAAAATACAGTGATCCATTTATTATTTATATTTCCAAAATCATATCTTCCGTATTTGAGCTTCCTTACTTAATTTTAAGTGAAATGCAATTGATTGGAAGAACATTGCTCCCATTGACAACATTGTTAAAAAAGAGCAAAAAATAAGCCACAATATCTACATATCATGTAAGCATACTTATGTTTTTTTTTTTTTAAAATAAAAGCAAATGAATCGAATGAGCGCCTCCTATGTAAGCAGCCAACAGCTATATGTAATATAACTTTTGTTTGTAATTTAGTATATTAAAATAGTTCATGCAACTATTCAAGCATGTCCATGGAAAGGACTAGAACAACTCAGTTCATCAGAAGAATAACTATGAAGAACAACTAAATTTCGTGTCATGGTATCACAGAAAAAATAGCAGAAAGCCAAAAAGATGGCACCAGGAAGGGCCAAACAAAGATGTATCCATCGACCATCATCAGAGAGTTACTTTGCAGCTTCCCAAAATCAGAGCTCAGCAGTGGGCAAGAAAGCAGAAAATTGTGGTATTGTTTATAGACTCAAAAAAAAAAAGTACATAATTTATCATCCAAGCTAGAAAAGCTCAATTTTAGCGTTGTGCTTTTGATTAAAATTGCAACTATGATGAGAAAGGACATCTTCAGTGACAATGCTAAATATATAGCATCGGTTGCGAAGAGTTCAATCGCAAGCCAACATCAAAATGCACCAGTTATTATTACAAGCATCCAACTAAGCCAACATCAAAATGCACCAGTTATTATTACAAGCATCCAACTAAGTTCAAGTGACAGACTGACACGAGATATTCCTCTATGAAATCAAAAGAAACAAACTTGAGAATTTAAAGATTGCATATACACACACAGTCACGTGCCCGCAAACACACAAGTGAGTTCACCTGGAAAGCCTTATCCGGAAAAATGAAATTATGTAGCAAAAGAATGGGAAAATGGAAAAATGATAAGGCAATTCTCTCTCCAGCAACTCTAACCCATGGTAAATGTAGAATAGTATATAAGAGTACAGCAAAAACTTGGAGGATCATACGAAATCAGATGTTTCAATGAGCAATCAAATAGAAAAGTAAATAATTTAAGGATGAGTTCCACCTAGAATATGAAAAACTCACAGAGGGACTTGAAGGATCGGAAGGTCGGAGCTGACTGAAGTTGTGAGGGTCGTGTGACGGCCAATTACCGAGTATAGAGCCCATAGAATTTTGCAAATTTCAGAGAAACGGACAGATTCAGAGTGGGGAAGAGGAAGAGGAAGAGGAGAACTCACAGTTCCAGCGCCACACTCTCGAATCACACAGCAGATTGAACTTCATACCGTACGTACCCATTATATAGGACAGCACTATTCCTTGTCCTAGTTCCACATTTTATTTCTACTGGAAAGATACTTATCAGCCATGGTTTTTAACTACTTTTTTTTATAATCAGAAATTTGATGATTAATTACTCGGGAAAGGAAGAAATTTGATGATAAATAAGCTTTTAAATATTTTTATTAAATAAAATTGCTCTTGTCTTTCAAATTGAGTTTTTTACATTTTATAACCCATGTTTATCATTCAAGTTCTTTTTTTTTTTTGTTAGGTACTAGTTTAAATTTGATCACTGTAAAAAGAAGAACAAAAGATAATATTTTCACCATCATAAAAAAATCTACCAATTAATATATAAAAGTAAATGAGTAAATCATATGCTCACACCTCTCTTATTTTAATTTATACAGACTTTTTTAAAAATTTATGAATTTAACTCATATTTTTTTAATTTTAAAATATTTATATTGATTTTTCTTATTATAAAGTGTTTAAAAATATTAAATTGACTTATTAATGATTTGTGATACATTAAATTATGTTAATTAAACAAAATTTGAAGAAAGAATGTATTTAATATAAATTATTATTTTATTAACAATTTTATTAATAAAACAGATACTTCTATATAAATTGAAACTATAAAAATATAAGTATATGTTTCAAGAAGAGAGATAAATATGTAATATTTAATTGAGATATATTTTAAGAAATTAAGTTTACCATATTTGACTTATTATATGTGAATACTTCATAGACAAATATTGAATATTTTATCATGAATAAATCTACAAACAAATCTATCTATCACCCACAATGAGTATATAATATAATATAAATACCTGTCACAGCTGACAATAATTGATTGGATTTAACACAATTTTTATAATTAGTATCTTGATATGCACAAGCGTGCATATCAATTTAGTTTTTGAATAAATATTTAGTTATTTTTAATTTTTAATTACCCATTATCACTTAAAATAAATTAAAAGAGTAATATAAGAATCATATTGATTAATTATCTATTATATTTACAGAAAAGAAAAAAATTAAAAGGACAATAAAAAAAAGGATGAATTTAATTTGAGGATTAACTCCTAAACACATATATTAATATAAATTATGGACATGCATGATTTGTAAAATTAGCTGTATACGAATTTAACAAAAAAAAAATATCACAGAGAAGAAAATCTCTAACAATATTGAATAAAAAATAAAAATAAGAAAAGTGAGTATAATTTTATCGAAATATCTTAATTTTGTTAAAAAAATATACATGATTTTCTAAATTTGATTGATAGATTTCTTTATTTTTTGTATGAAACTTGTAACTTGTTGATAAGCCAAATTTAAATAATGAATGTTAAACTCTAGGTATAAACTATAAAATCATTGGGAGATGCTATCCTACTCTTAAGTATTAATACTCAGTAGTAGATTTTTAATTTTTAAAAAATTTAAAATTTGAAATTTAAAATTTTAATTTTTTATAATTTTTATTTTAAAAAATAAGTTAAAAAATTTAAAAAATATTAAAAAGTATTAAAAAATTTACATAAAACATTAATAAAAAAAATTCAAAAAACATAATAAGAAAACTAAAAAAATTAAAAAAATCTTTTAATTTTTTTAAAATTCTTTTAACTTATTTTTTGAAATAAAAACTATAACAAAAATTAAAATATAATTTTAAAAATTAAAAACAACTCGCGTGTGACGATTGGCCCAAGAGAATAATATGGGCTTATAGTCGTTCTTGGGCTGGGCTCAGATTCAGACATGAGTTAACATGAATTGTTTGGGTATGAACGGTTCGACTAGCCCAACGGTGGAACCCGCTATGGGATAACATCACATCCGTTCATTAATAGATCAACGGCGAGTCGTTAGAAATCACCCTACGGCCGAGTGACACGTTAGCT
This sequence comes from Ceratonia siliqua, assembly GCA_034509205.1. Taxonomy (NCBI): domain Eukaryota; kingdom Viridiplantae; phylum Streptophyta; class Magnoliopsida; order Fabales; family Fabaceae; genus Ceratonia; species Ceratonia siliqua. The sequence continues at coordinate 1,341,234 of JASKGM010000010.1, read as the reverse complement.
TTCTTCCTGAAAACCCTAACAGTCGTTTGGGTTCTGCTTTGTATGCACTTGCTGAGTTCTCCCACCTAATTTTCACGCACAAAATCGAAAGGGAAAACGGGTCGGAACAAGCAGCATAAGAAGGAAGCTGAAGGAAAAGCAGTACCAGCACCAGTTGCCATGGCGGCACCTGAATCTCCTCTCTGCTATGTCGGTGTCGCCAGGCAGTCTGCTGCTTTCCGCCTCATGAAGCAAATGGTGCCTCTCTCTGTCTGCCTTATACTATTATTTTGATTTTATGTATTTTGCTTGGTCGATTTGATTAGCTTTTTTTCTTACGTTTTAGGGATGGGAAGAAGGAGAAGGCCTCGGCAAAGACAAGCAGGGGATCAAAGGATATGTTAGAGTCCAAAACAAGCAGGACACTTCTGGTTGTTCATTTCTTTATGTCTAGTAATTTTTATCGATACCTTCCTGGATGTTTATTGCTTACATATGAATGATGCTGCTGTATTCCAGCTTTCTTTTTGAACAAACGGAGGTTCAATGAACTTGTGAATTGTTTATATGCTTGGCATAGCTTAAATTTCTTATTGTTGTAAATTGTAATAGGTGTTGGTGTAGAGAAGCCAAACAACTGGGCATTTGACACTACACAATTTGATAGTATCCTTAAGAGGTTGAAAGTGGTATGTCTCACTTGACATTTCTCTATTCGTACGTGATTTATTCAATTTTTGTATTACAAGTCATTGAAGTCTTTCTTTTTATGTAATTGGCAGCAAGCAGTGCAATCCAATGACAAAGGTATAATCTTATACGGCAATGATGTTCAGCAAATTTTCCTCTTTTATCACATGACTGCATTGTATCGTGATAAGTGTTTCAATGCAATGTCACAGGCACGGAGAAAAAAACCACCAAGGTGGAAACTGAGACTAGTGTTGTCGTTGATAATCAGGATACAATTCCAAAAGCTACTAGACCACAAGGAAGGTCTGTGTACTTTCAATTGAACTTGTACAATTTATATTGGTTTGTTCTATACTAATTATTTAATTTACATTACATGATCATTGTGTTTCCTGATTTCCAGATACAAGAGAAGAGAGAGAGGGAAGCTTGTCTCTGAGTATTCCTTAAAGGATCTTGAAGGAATTCTTGTGAGTTCTAAACATAGATACACCATTCATTCAATGTATATATATAAATTTTTGGTTCATAGAATTTGTTACAACTGTATTGTGATTATTATTTTCTTTGGGTGGGGAGAGGGGATGCTGCATACATAGTCACACTGTGATGCAATGAATATTAAATTTCTTTTTAAATAAATAAAATATATAGTGGCTGATGCTATTTCACTATGTACATTCTATGAAAGAAGTGAACTCCATGAAATTTGTTTATGTTCTATTTGTAATCAGTTGCTTGTTTCACCAAAGTCGATGAATCCCAAATTGAAATGGATGGTAATGGCATTATGCTGGCCTTGAGATTCTATGAACAAAACCCTGTAAATTGGTGCATGCTACTTTTGGCTATTTTAGTTACTAAATTCTGGTTGTTTTTGAATTCTTGGATCAATGAATCTGCTTCCCTCTCTTTGATTTAATGAACCATGAAGGAACACCTATAACTGTTGTCCATTTCCCTCATTTTAGAACATATTTCCTACGCCATATGGGGATTTAATATCCTCTGCATATATTGCTCTGGTTCATGATTCATTTGCAATTCTTTCTTTCTTATTATTATTATATGGACTTTACGGATTGTGTACTTCTGTTGTGTTTTTGATAGGTTAAAAAGGGTGAAATGTCAGTGTGTAATGATAATTCTGATGGTGAACTGGACTTGTTAAAGACATCTGAAAATCAAGATTTTGAAGGTGAAGGTATAATCTAGAATTGCAGTAAAGTCATTGTGCTACTTTAATTATAATTGCGATATTACATATGTTTGTATCCCTTCATTTCTATAATTTGCAGGCTCTGGTTAAAATCTCTTGGCTTTTCTTGTTTCCTGCATGCTTTTGTCGATATAATTGTATATGCATTAGAAATCCTTAAGCTCTGCTATAGTCAGATATATATATCCCTCTGTTGTAAATTAGCATTAGGCATTATCTTTTCATTGATTAAGATGGATCTGATCATGTGTTACCCAGTAGGCTTTTGATGTGATTTTTATAGGATACATGCAAAGGGTAGAACTTCTCATAAGGATTGTTTTCCTCCAATTCTTAAGATTTGAGGGATATTTTTCCATATTATCAGTGTGTAGTGCATTCTCTCATCAGTTTTCTGTTTAATGAAACTGTAAAATATATATGGTGTGGGTAGGCTGTGTATACTATTAGACATATCTTAACTTGAATGGTTTAGGTATTTCTTGGTAATACTCTTGCACTTTGCAGTATTTTCCCATTTCCCATCCCAAAAAGTTAAAAACTTGTTTAGCAGTATGGCCTTAATGGCGAAAGCTTGATTTTTCAATAATGTATTTTCTTTTTCTGATGTCATATGTATACTGGCTTAGAAAAGATGTGTTTCTCTATAGTTCTCTCATTTAGTCTATAGTTCTCTCAATTAGTTGATATTGCATTGCTACAGGATGCAAAGATCAAGATATCTCTCCAGAGTGGTGGGGCTATAAGTATGGGTTTATCTCTGGTGGGTTTCTTGGAGCAGAATTAAGAAGGAAAAAATCCTGCATATCTGAAAATACTAAAAGTAGTACGGAGAGAACTGCATTTTATGAAGATGATCAAGAGAACCTCTACAACCTGGTCCAAGTATGTGACATATCTTCTCTCCTGATTTTGCATTTTTGCTTACTTGCTATATGCTATATTATCTCATTTAAGAGTAATGACAGTATGTTCATATGTAATATTAAATATATGAAGGATGGTTGCTGGTGAGGCCTGACTGACATCTTGATTCTTAGGGTTATATTCTGATATGAATTACACAGCAAACATAGAGATTGCGTTAATTGATGCACGGTGATTTTACATTGTCAGGAGAAATCCACAACTGGAAAACAAGGGTTAGGCATCAAGGACAGGCCCAAGAAAGTTGCTGGCTGCTATTTTCAGGGTAAAAAGACATCGTTTAATGATAGCGATGATGAAGATTCTGCTGATATTGGTTCTCAAGTAAAACAAACACGTGATGACTCAATTAAAGTAGAAAATACTGATGAATCAAGAGTGAAGCTGAAAAAGTTGTGCAAACAGATTTTACGCAAGGTGAGATCTATTTCTGGTGTAGCAAGATTTATTTCTCAGAAATGAAAATTATTTTAGTCACTGATTAGGGGCTTATTTCCAGGTGCCTGGAGAATCATTGAAACTGAAACAGCTCAAAGTTCTTATTGACGAACATTCATCTTCTGTTTTTTGTGATTTTTCTTCAAAGAGAGAAGCTGTTGCTTACTTGAAGCAAAAGGTATGGTTGTCTAGACACAGATCACTGCTGAACAGTTCTCCTGGCTTTCATTTGGGATAAAGATTTGTGATAGAATTTATTTGGGATTGTGGAGAACCATGCTAAGTTCTTTGACGTAATCTTTGGAAGGTGGAATTCTTTGATGCTAGTGGTATTAGATTGGAGTGAAATGAGCAATTGAAAAAAGGCAATGTATTTGGACACAGTTTAGATAAATTGTCCTTTTCTTCCCTTTTAACCTTTTCACTCATACCGAGCACACCATTAGTACATGTGCATGTGCACTATCATTTCGTAGTTTATCTGCCGAGTTATGACGTTTTTTGTTTTGTTTTTTAATTTTTATTGCAGCTGGAAGGGAGTAAAAAGTTTTGCATTGAAGGAAGAAGAGTGAGATTGGCATCTAAGAGATGCTGAATATTCAATTTTTGGAATTCTGATACCTTTTATTGCTTTTCTTGTTTGTTGGGGATTTGTGGGGATGGGTGTAATATGGATATAGTAATGATTTTTATATTTGTATTGATAGGAGCCCTTTTTTAAAAAAAAATTAGAACTTCTCTTACACAGAAGCGTGGGCTTTTCTACTTTATTCTGGAATATAAGTTTTTTATTTTTATTATATTTTTTATTTTAAGAAATAAGTTTAAAGAATTTAAAAAAATTTTGAAAAATTAAAGAAATTAAAAAAAGTTTCTTAACACAATTATTAAAAAATAATTTAAAAAACAAAGGAGAAAAACATAAAAAAGCAAAAAAAAATCTTTTGATTTTTTTATTCTTTTGATATATTTTTTTAATTCTTTAAATTTATTTCTTAAAATAAAAAATATAACAAATTTTAAATAAATAAAAATAAAAATAAAAATTCTACTGAGTGTTCTATATTCCAGAGCGAATAGCATCACCTGTTCTTTTTTATAGATTTGGAAAACATGGATAATAGAAATGCAGTCATAGTCAGAAATGCATCAAGGTTCCTCCTTGTAACAAAGGCATATATCTTTTTGGCTAATTTATGACAAACATACCAAGTTGGTCCTAACTTGTATGGGAAATATCATTCATTTGGTTAAAGTGTGGTGAAAGCCCCACCAACACCAACATTGTATATTTAGTAAATTATGAACTGGAAAGTGAAAATAAAGCGCGCGTTTGATAAACCATGAAACCGTTGCTACACTTCGACTATAATAATTAATCTTTATATAATTACTGTTTATAACATGATATGATAGCCGTGCTATTGAAGTTGGCATTCGAGTAAGCGTCATACGGTGTGTTGTGTAAAATTCTATACGCGTTTTATATTTTTTGAGCTTTCTATTTTATGATTTTGAATATAACATCCAAGTATAATCATATATAATTAGACTGCACAATTTTTTTGCCCAAGTACTTCCCCAAATAACCGTATCCATGAAAATGTAGGGCCTCGATTTCTGCTCTCCTACCGCGCTGAACCATCAAAGCCAACTCTTCCCTGTAATTCTCCTGTTGATCATAATTTTGTAATTCTCCATTTTACCATTCTAGTAGTTCAAGACCATTCCTACAAGCCTGGTAGGGATGGCCTAGTAAAATATAACGAGCCACATTCTGAGGTACAGAGTTACCTGTAAGATTTCTGAGGACATCAATCTTTTAGCAATTTGCAGGTCCTTTGGCTTCAATGGGACCAGAGATTGTTCAGGCAGCAGGTGTAGATCATCTCCTCGCAGTCCTAACCACTTCACGTTGCAAGCTAGATCATGCAAATTAACATTTCGCAAAAGTGAGTTGCATTACACCATATAAAAGCATGTATGCATAGCGACATGATGACCATAAAGTTACCATATCTGTATGCCTCGAGGCCCATTCCCACACTCCCAAATTTGAAGGTGCATAGAATAGCTAATCCAGCTGGATTCCTTTTAAAATTTAAGAGTGGACACAAACATGAAAATTAACAGCAACATAGAAAACGGAGGGAAATCGGAAGGATTAGAATGTCATTCATTACAGACTAGAGAGAATATCTAAATTTCAGAACTTCGAAGGCAAAAGGAAGCGATTATACCAATCGACCAAAGCTAAAATTGGCAAGTCTGGAAATGCTAAGTTGATTCGATGAAGAAGAAATCTGCATTTAAAGTTCAGAATTTTAGGCGGGAAATCAATAGCTAGCTTAAATGGTAGTGTTGAGTATATGCTGCGCTACGAATAAGGCACTCCTAGAAGAATCCGATCCTGCAAACTGATGTGCGGTACCTTGTGGCGATATCTGGGTAACCTTTGGCGGTGATAAGAACGCTTGGTATTTGATTAAAAATACGGTCCTCTGTAAGCCGCTGGAATATCGCATGCTAAACAGAACCAATCGTCCAAAGTATTATATGGTATCCTTTTTCTTTGAAAAAGATGGAAAATAGTCAAAATACCATTACATCATTGGTAAGTTTTCATGAGGAATATGAATGATCCAAAGTACTTCTAAGAAACTCACCTTTTCCACGACTATAATGTACCGTGCATCTGTCTTTAAAACTATGTTCTGTAACAAATTCAGGTCACCAGAAATTGCATGCCCTGAGGATCCACACATAGAGCAATCCACAACCTCTTTGCCTGGTTCCTATACATATAAGATAGAAAACTGGAGCAAGCAACATTTGCAGTGTTTCACCGAACAGTGACGTAGAACATTAACATTTTTATTGGAGAGGCTAAAATTATAAAAAAAAAATTATAGGAGTTAAATTATAATATTTTTATATTTAAAATATTATATATTATCTTATATATAAACTTTATTATATATTATCTTATATATAAAATTTTTACAATTTTTGGAACCACTGTGGCCCATATTTTTATAATTAAAATATTATATTATATATATATATATATATAATTTTTTATCATTTTTGGAGGAAATATATTCCATGATTTTATAAAATATTATATATTACATTAGGTGGATACTCCTCACATTTTGAGGTAGTAGGGAAGTTTATAAATTTTTTTTTTTAAAAAATTGTTTTATTGTTTTTATTTTTTAATAATGAAATTATAAATTTAAAAAAATTTAAAAACAATAAAAAAAGTCAAAAAAATGATACATGAAAAAAAATTGAAGAAAAAGTAAAAAAAATTTTAAAAATATCTCAATTTTTTTTAAAATACTATAAATAAGAACTAAATAAATAATATAAATAACAAAAAACAATAAATAACATAAAAAAAATTAGAGAGATGATAACATAGTCCCCCATTATATTATATATACAATTTCTTCTCACTTAACACTACCCCCACCCCTTATTCTAGCGTAAGAATTCCGTACAGTTAATTTTTAATTGTATGTGCTACATTTTGAAAAATCTTAGTCATCTAACAACCAAGATTTATACAACAAATTTTTTTTTTTAAATACATAAAAATTAAAAAAAAATTTGATTAAATTATGACCATCTATTATACGTTACATGAACACAATTTAACCATCTCAACTGGACAGATCCGAATCCCTGATTCCATCACTCCCAAATCCCAATATTATACCCTCAACATTCCACCCATAAAATGGAAATGACAAAAACCATGAACGAACGGTTAGCAATATCATGAGATACCTGCAAAATCAATCGACCTGCTATGAGTCCCCGACTCGATGCCATGACTCCAAGACTGTATCGGCTGCACCGAAGCAATGCTACAACATCTGTTTGGCACAGATTCGTACAGATATTTTCCTTTCACTTAGTGCACTGGGAAAAGACTCAGACATTCGAACTTGAAGCTAGTAAGCCATTGATTACCTTGGATTGTCCTGTTGACTTCGGTTTGAGAAGGAAACAGATCTGGCGAATTACAAAGCAACTTGTAGTAAAGCTCCCTCTGGGTGACACGCTTTTCTTGCTGTAATATCTGATAGCACATCTTCATCACCTTCCACACTATAAAGGTAGAACAAAATTTATAATTGGCACCAAAAATTCACCAATGTAACAACTTCTCCAAGGAAAAACCAGCAAAGAAAAATGAAATTATACCCCTAACAAAGGCCTTAACTGCATTAGATCTCATCAAAGACCTTGTAGACACGGAATGGGAGAGAAAAACCCATGATAGTTCTGTCAACAGGCCATGGCTGACTCTGCTGTTGCTAGATTTTCTCTCAATCTGTCCATTTGTTTCAGGCATTCAGAATACAATGCTAAAATTAGAAATATCTTTGTTTGGTTGATGAGGAAGCATGCAAACTGATAAAAAAATATATGGAATTAAAAGCAATGAAACTTCCAAATCCTTGAGAAGAAACTAGAAACAAGGTGTGTGTTTATTTTGCCATTATTTTAACAATAAACTGATACATATCGTTTAAAATTTTACAGAGACTTTAGTACATCATAGCTATCCATTGTGGAGACATAAACCATCAGATACTGATCGGAGAATCCACAGGGATGGAAACGATTTGACTAAGAAAACAGAGTGATGATGGTACCAGAGGTAAATTTGAGATTGCAGGATTAGACGCATTCAATATTTTGAGAAAATTGAGCACCGATACTTCGATTCTTGCTCGGACCTGAATCAACCGGAACTTGGAGATTTGAGTTTATTCAAAATCAAAAGATTAAAAAAAAAAAAAAAAAGAGGATCATAGGTGATGAAGATTATTACCTGAGCAGGAGGAAGGATATCGGCATAGCAGAGCTCTTGATCGGAGAAGAACTTCAGCGTGGAATTCCGAAGATCTTCCATGGAGAGCGAAGCGAGGCTGCTTTCAGCTTTCACTTTTCACAGAAATCTGAAATCTGAATACTGAGTTTGCGTAATTGGCGCGCAACGCCAGGGTGGGAAGGAAAGGAAGGCAAAGTGGCCAAATCAATTGCCGTTTAATGAGGAATCAAAACGACTGCCGTTTCGCTGATACTATCTTTGTGATTGGCCAATAAGCAAAAGATAAAAACAAGTAGCAACTAGAAAAATGTATTAATGTTATTTATAAATTATAGTAGTTATAAATATGCGTAAATGTACACATAAATCTATTTAATATAATAAAATTAATTAAAACATTAACATAAATAAAGTCACTTATATAATTATGTACACTTATAATTACACAAGTTAAAATATATCCCAAAAATCCTCGTAGAAGGAAAAAAAGTTGCACTTTAACTACTTAAATAAAGCTTTACTGACACTGGAATAATTAAGTATATATAATAGAGAGCAGTAACCAAAAAAAAATCTGATACAAAGTTAAAATGTAATATTAATTATTTTCACCCCAAATGTTTCAAACTAATTAAAATATAAGGAGCTCAAAATTAAAGTGGATACTAATATTATTTTTCAAAATATGTACTACGCAAAGAGTTAGAAAGATTTTGAAGAGAGAAAGTAAACCAATTAATTCAAGATAGCAAGACACCCGCGAAACCCAGAGGAGTAGGACTGTAGGAGGTAGAGAAATAAACAAAGACTACCCACTTTCTGTTTGTATAAAAAGAAATATAATTTACAATTTGTTCAAATATATATTAAACTATAATCCTTTTCAGTTGGAAGTTGATATTATTATAATATATATGCAATATAAGAGAGGCTGTTTCCAGCACAAAGCAATTGAATAAGCAACTTGCAATATGCGCGTAGAGCATAACTTTGAATCTTCAATTTGTCTCGTAATTTTCTAGACTCTTACTAGGAAAAACGGGTAGAATATCTTGAAACTGGGGGAGACAATGATGGAATTGATGACTTTTCAAACTCACTACCGTGTTGGTCCTAAAAGTCCCTATTTGCATCCCTAGCTTCCTTGCGTTTTACGAAACAAAGTTTCAGTTTTCTTTGCTTCGGCTTTTTTTTCGGCTCACAGTCAGAGGTCGCTAGTGGAGGCTCTACAACCCTTCCTTACGGCATCTTCAACTGAATGGGAGAGAAGCATATGCTATACCCTTGCAAATTGAATCAGATCCTTACTTCTGACTTGACCATATCTGGTAGTAGTATAGTACCCTTGTGATATAGATATGGGCTTGTCATCTGAGATACTTTAATTTCGCAGTAGCCGGACGGATTTACTTAAATTAATTGCATTTAATCTTTTGGAGGTTGAGTTATGAGGAGGGCAAGGTTTAAGAAAGAAAGTTTGGTTCTGCTTTAAAGCTGGTTGTGGTACCCAGAAAGATAGTGTGGTCTCAACTCTCGACTCTCAACAAGGTCCAGAGCTAGTTTCAGCACGAAGAATGGTGGGTGTACGTTCGGTATGTGACAAATTACAAGCCCACAACAGCTGACTGCATACTAGTATGTTCTTTTCACCTTCCTAGTTTGTACAGTGAATTCCTTAACCCTCTCACCCCATGCATGTACATGTTGTAGGTTCTCAAATTAATAATTATATAAAAAGAAACAGATTAGCGCAGAGCCAAAAGGCCAACGCAACCAAGTGTGGGCTACAGTTTACCAAATGTAACTTGCTTAATGGCAAGATTGGATCCATTGTCTTATTCACGCTCACGCAGTGGTCTAATCCCAAAAGAAAGATGGGCAATTATCAAAGCCAGCACCGAATTGCTGAAAATATCGGTTACCACTTGCGCTCATTTGACTTTTATAATTAGTCAACTCAATGGGAATGCTATTTCTAGATCGGACTTTGGAACAAAGAACAGTGATTCAAAGCAATCATGATTTCTATTTCAAACGAGCTTACCCCTTATTATATATATAACCAAACTTCGATTGACATTTCTCCTCAAAGCTCAGCTAGCTCCTTTTTGCAAACTTCTCTGACTTCCATCAAAGTCAGCCCCAGCCTTCTGCTCTTCCTTCTTCATCTCCCTTTTCTTGTTTTACAACTCCAGTTTTATGATGGATGAACTTGCTTGCTTGATGGACTGGGATTTGAAAGCTATTGTGAGAGGCCCCACTAGTGAAACCCCAGCCACCATCATAGACAACCCACATCCTAATTTTTCTCATTTCTGTTCTCAACAAGATGATCTACTCTGCAGTTTTCCTGAATTCTCAGAAACTACAACTGTCCTTGATGAATTGGAAGAGTTTTACAAACCTTTCTACCCTGTTTTGCACCCTCTTTCTACACAGACCATAATCACAACTTCCGTACCTATGCCTAAACAAGTCAAAGCACCAGAAGAAGTACAAGATTATTCGCAAGATCTTGCAGTATCTAAATGTAAAAGAAGGTGGGTTATTCAATTGAATTAAATCTTTCGTTTTATAGGTTACATAAACCGAGGTGACTTTGAAAGAGCTGTAACTACAAAATTATTGATGTATATCTATGTTGTTTTCTGCTTTTATTTCAGCAAGAAAAATCAGAACAAGAAGGTGGTGAAGCAGGTGACAGCAGATGGTCTCTGCGACACATGGGCATGGCGTAAATATGGGCAGAAACCAATTAAGGGATCGCCCTATCCCCGAAGCTACTATAGGTGCAGCACCTCCAAAGGATGCTCGGCGAGGAAACAGGTCGAACGGAGCCATTTGGATCCGGGAGTTTTCATCGTTACCTACACTGCAGAACACAGTCACCATCACCCAACTCGCAGAAACTCACTAGCTGGAAGGATCAAGTCCTCTATTGCACCTAAATTAAGTACTCAATATCAGTTTCGTTCTCTAAATGCCGCAGCAGTTCGCTCTTCAAGGACACCTTCGGTGGAGTCCATTGAAGATGAGCTTGTGCCTAGAGTTCAAAGCGAAGGCTTGAAGAAAGAGGAAGATCTGCTTGAATTGTCGGAAGATGTTGAAGGTAGTGAGACTGTCACGGCTAATATACTGGTGGGTGATGATTGGTTTCCAAGCATAGAGGAACTCAACGGACTTAGCCAAGAACTAGCTTTAGATTGTTGCTTCATGGATACTTTTGCTGAGACTTTGCTCGTCAATAAATCTAACGTACTGAGTGGGGGTTCTTGACCCGCCGTCGTATGGGGCACTTAATTAGAACTTAACATTTCTCTTGTACGGAGAGGTGATACCCTCCCTATCCTCCGCAGCCCCCCACCGTTCGTTACAACTTTCTTTCTTTGCTTTCTCTTGTCTATAGTGTTTTTCTTTCCAAATAAACTTGTGGGTGCAATTTGTCGTATGCCAAAAAAAAAACTTTCTGAATCCACTTATGTTTCTCAAATATAAAGCTGTCTAAATTAAGAAATGGCTTCTGCAAATTTAACGAATATGTGTACAACATTAATGCTGAATTTGTGGGGTGCACTTATTATTGTTTGTCGAGAAATTTGGGTGCGAGTTTTGTTAAGGCTCTTAAAAAATACCATGACTTTATAAGGATTAGGATGAGTCTACCAAGTAACAACTGGAACTTTTTAAAGTATTTTTTAATATGAAAATGGGGCATCAATCCACCGACTGTCCAGCCGCAGGCCTTCCCGACTGTAAGGGAAAACGACATCTATTATATATTTTATGATAAGAAAATTAAGGGTGTTAGAAAATATACTTAAAATATTTAAGAAGAGTTGAATTTGGTGATAGAAAATAATAAATTTTTAGAAGATAATAAGATGATTTTGATAAACGATCAAGTGAAACTTAAAATTTTAAAATACAATGTAAATTTTAAACTAGACTCAATACTGAAGATAGCAAATTTCTTTTTAAAAGTGTGAAAATATTAAGTTCATAAGTTAAGATAAAAAATTGTTTGATAACTACGCTTCAAAGAGACAAGTTATAAACGATAAGGCGGTACAGTGAATGATCAGGCAGAAAGCAAAACTTTATAAATTTAAAAGTTATCAATATCATGATATATAGTGGCTCGGATTTATAAATCAGATCCTACATCCACTCCCCAAGCATAAAGTAAGAAAATTTTCACTATGAAAGGCAATAACCAATTTTACAGGTACAAGCTTATAGAGCTTTTTACAACTAACCCGATTAACCTTTCAATATAATGGGTACAAGTTACACTGGCCTTTTACAACCAACACTGGTCAACTTATCACGACTAAGTTTTTCACTCAAGAACTTAACAAAACTCTCAAGAATGGGTTCAAGCCACAAAACCTTTTATAACCAAACCGGTCAACCTATCAACCACTAAGTTTTTCACTCAAGAACTTAGCAAAACTTTTCATAAATAATAGATGCTCACAAAGAGCCTAACAAATAAACTCTCTTTATAATAGAGTAAATGCTCCAATGATAGCACAATAAAAGAATAAGAGTAGAAGAATATTTTTCCTTAGTAAATGCCTTATCTCTCCTTTGTTATTCAAGGTTGAAGGATGACTCCTTATATACTTGAGGAAATAGACATTGGAGAACTTCTAATAGAGTGCCAACGAGATTCCAAAGCTCACTTTCTAATATGGATAAAATTTTAGCCGTTATTTTGTCTTTACTTCAGCTTGTAGCAAATGAGCAGCTTCATTCTGACTTCTACCTGATCGTTTAACTTTTCAATCTGTGCTTTTTCTGCATTCTTGTTAAAGTACACATTCTTTTTGTCCAGATCTGAGTGTACAGCCCAATGTCTGACATTTCCTTGTTCTAGTATTACTTGTAAAAAGTGAAATAGAAAGTTGTCAATGTCTTTATACTAGAAAAAGCATAGTTATAACTTTTCCTTGTTTTAGTATTTATTGTAAAGAGCAAAATATAAAGTTGTCAATGTCTTATATTAGAAAAACATACAGCTGACTTTTCACTAATAAAGAAGCAATTTCAAATGATAAGCAAAAGACTTTTTGTTTCGTAGTTCAAAAAGGTAATAATCATCAAAACTCATAAAAATAATATTTTTAACATTTAAAACTTTAAGAAATTATATTTTAATACATTTGAAACCTTGAGAATAATTTTTTCGACAAACAGGATACGTCTCCATTAACCATTATATGTGGACCTTATTTTAAATTCTAGTTTGTACATTATGAATTTCTGCGTACCTTTTAACTTATTTGATGGGAACGTGTTCTACAAAAGAAACACTTTAGCTTTAAAAGGGCAAACTGTTGTTAATAACATAAGAACGTAGTTGATGATGAAGTCAAATATATCAGAACTCACACGGCATCAAGTGGCTTGAGGTGAATATTTGATAGCGCCAAGTGAAATTGTTTAATCACAGGTGAATTAAACCAAAACAAGGTGCAAGCTACTAAAAGAAAAAGAATGGTATGTTGATTCCGCATCCAGTACAGCAAAATGTATGATTTAATTATAGTACAAAGCAGAAACGGTGCAAAACTCGTCAGACTTTATTATCATATGAAGAATTAAGAGGCATCAGTTTATAAATGCATCACATACACATAAATATATATGTAATATCATCACGAGTGATTTTATTACACTAATCAGCCTTGTTTGCCTTGGTGTCATCAATGTGGGCAAATTGCATAGTCTGTGGGTTGCATTGGCCAAGCAAAGCAGCCACTGAACCCAGAAAAGCAGCATTCATATAGGTGGTAGGTTCGGTGTGAGAATAGTCAGATCTTGCATCATTGAACCGGTCATTCGCATCAGGGCCTCCAACAATTGCACCCACATGAGTATTGGGATTTGGATTGGTGGAAGAGTAGTAGTCTGAGTGGCCATCATTGCAACCCACCTTGGCTGGGTGAACTTTGATCGAAGGGATGGATGACCCTCGGTGATGTATATGCGTTGGGTATTTACTCCCAAATCCCACCATGTACGACATCTTCATCGGATTGTTTCCTAGTATGTAGTCCACCTGTAGTGCATTTTATTGAGGGAATACCAACATACATGTCTATCTAGATTAATTGTTCTTTTTTACAAGATTAGACCTCCATATAGGTTAAAGATTTATCAACAATCAACCAAGTACAAAATTTTGTTTTGTCTTCTTTTGACTATTTACTTTTAATAATGTTTCATTGAAAAAATTGCCTTTATGGTCCTTAGTCAGGTTAGTATAGACCTGTGTCTTTGCAAAGGCTCTAATTTGAGAGGCCGTAAAATGCGTGGAGCCACATTGGATTCCATTGATATGATTTCTGTTTAGGATTTTGGAGAATATAAAAAGCACCATCGTAGAGCTCGTGGCATATTGCAAGTTACAACTGTCTCTAACATAGAGAAGCCCACCTGTGAACAATAACTTACATTACTTCAGTTAATCCGTCAACCACCACCTTTTAAAATATTATACTTAATCATAAATTTATTACCGGACGTGGTCTTAATCTGCAGAGAGCTACTTCCAGGCATTACTGCGCATATAAATGACTCTGCGTCACTCTTAAACTTGGCCAAGTCCTTCTTCCCACCATAGAATTCCTGGAGATATTCGAAGGAGAAAACACAAGACTCTCAGAACAAAATGCCCCCCTTTAAACTTGATGTAAAAGAATATAACAAGTATACCTGTGTTAATAATGTCTGAGCTCCAACAAATTTGTTATCCCAACTGAACTCAGACACTGCCTGACTCCAACCTTGGTTGCTTGATAGGTAGCTCAAGTACTTGCTTTCTCCACTGGCCTTGTATATCCAAGAGGCAGCCCATAATAGTTCATCCTTGAAAAAATTCAAAAGGCATGCCCTCTATTATAAATTATCTATGAACCAAGTCGTGTCTAATAAGTGCTTGATCGCACGAGCTGAATTTTTTACCTGGTAGCCTGAATAAGAGCAGTAAAATGGGCAAGATCCTGAGTAAGATCCTCGGTATTTGTCTGCAAAATCAAACAGCTGCAAAACATTGTCAATGAGTTAGTAAATAGTAATGTAACTTTGATTAGAGCCAAGATGGTCACGAGTGAATTAATGAAATCAAGCTGCTTACTGCTTTTGATTGGCTTAATAGCCTTGAGGAATAATTGGCATCTCTTTTCTTGAACACAATTGAAGCAGCAGAAAGAGCAGCGGCAGACTCAGCTGCAGCTTCGGTTCCTGGAGAATTAGCATCAATCTTGTAAAGTGTTCTTGGTGTGTCCATGTCCTCAGGACGCTCCCAACACTGGTGATCCGAATTTCCATCTCCCACCTATTAGAGAGAGTCAACGATGCACTAATTATCAATTTATCATGCAGCATGACATTTCATATATACTACTAATTTGTGATCATTTGATATTTTTTTCTTGTGTGTGAATTTGTTATAACTTTATTTGGTTTTTTCGTGGTGTTTTTATTATGGGATTATTTACCTAAACTGCCAAGATCTCCACCTCAAAGTAGGGTCTGCAATCCTAAATAATTTGTTTCGATATATAGTATGTGGCACGTTAAGGCAGCCTCTGTTATTATACACTAAGTGATAGAAATAAACGGACCTGGGTAAAAAGAGTAGTTGGAGAAGTGTGAGCTCGCAGTATGAAGTCTGAACCCCAGCGGATAGCACTATGGAGGTACACAAGCTGCTTCACAGAAGATATCTTGCTCTCGTACTCAACAGCAGCCCAACTTAATAAGCTGACTGTAAATGCCATAGGCCATCCAAACTTAACATTGTCACCAGCATCGTAGTATCCTCCAATCAAATTGACCTGTCAAAAATGACAATTAAATGAAACACATTACAAGATTTTCAGAGCTGTTGGTTCTTTGTTATGAATGTGTCATATCATAAATACTCATACATTTTGAAGGCTGCCATCAGAGAGAGCAGAGTGTCCCCTCCAATTCACTCTTTGTTTGGCGGGCAACTTCCCTGAGCGTTGTCCTTCGAAAAACAAGATGGAATAGGCAAGAGCATCTGCATAGTCATGAGCTGAGGAGTTCATCATGAACCCCTCATCCAGCATGGCTTGTCCATTGTGGGCAACCAAGGCACACAAGACCAGACCGCAGACCACCCAACAGTACCCCATGACTCTGCGTGAGCGTGACTAAACTTGCTGCAGGTATATACAGAGCCAATAACATGACCCCAAAATTGGCATGCTTTTTAATTATAAAATAGAAGTTACCTAACTGTTATTGTCAGATTGAAAGAATGGGAATTGGGGACGTGCATATAATACAAGAACGATGGAGATAGCGTGACGTGTAGTACTGATCAGTGCAGTTGGAGATGGAGATCAGGGAGATGGTGGTATAATTCATTTCATGCACAAAATCTTCGGTACCTACTCCTGAACGTCATATTGTTTTCCATGTTAGCAGTGTCTTCTGCATATGATTGCTTTTGTAATAATACACTTATTTCTACAGTTTGGCCACTGTTCAAATGAACATTAAATTGGATGAGAAAAAGGTTCAGCAGGGCAACCTGCAGAGGTGTTTCTTGAAGGGTGAGAAGGGCGTTTCACTTGCCAATTTCTGAATCTGATAGAGGAACCTTATCGTGTTAATGCTTATCATTTTAATTGCTCCTCCTACTCTTAGTGTTACTATATCATATATGCAAGAAGAGAGAAGTAAACAAGTTTGGATGGGGAAACAAGTTTTGTTTCAGAAGAGTGCAGATCAAGAAACTAGAGATCACCAGTGCCAATTCGGCTAAGCATCCTAATATCTTGTATCATATTAGTAAAATAGTTAAGGCATCCATGATACTATATATATTTTCATTAAAAAAAAAAACAATTGTGATGCATAAAAAATTTGTCTAGCACCCATCATCCCAAGGGAATAGAGCAAATCATGACGATCTAAATCTTTGCTTCGGTTACATTACTCCCCAAAATTTTCCAACACCGGTATGGGTGCAGAACAATGAGTTTATCAGTGCCTATTGCTTCTTCTTTATTCCCTTTTCTTCAGTTAATTGTATTATAATATTGGGCATAATTTCTGGCAACCATCTTTAGACAATCATAACCTAATTAGTATTTCACTTATATGTCCTCTTCAATTATAAATTATTTATAATTTATCACATTGTATTAGAAAACTCATCAATTTATCTCTTGAATATAAGTTTTTGTGCAATTTACACATTTTGTTAATATTTCTTTTAGAAATTTTGTTAAATTTTCCTACAAATAACACGAGTTTTCCTTTAAATATAAATGTTGTGCAATTTATATTTTCTATAAATAATTTCTTAAGAAATTTCATTAGTTTTTCATGCAAATTGCACATGTTTTTTTTTAATAAAACTATTAACGAAAGTTATAAATTGAACAAAAACTTATGTTTACATAGTGAACTATTTAGTTTTTAATCTTGACATATTATATTACATTACTTTAGCCATGCCACCATGGGTTAATTACCCACCATAGTTACCATATAATTATTTCTCCATTTACATATTTATAGAATTTATCAAATTTATGATAATTCATAATAAATATTTAATTTTAACTTACTTAAAAGATGTAACTAATTAGTAATTCGTTTATCAATATAAATAAAATAATATGATATACTAATAATTATATAGTGCACACTACGCAACTTTTAGAATCTGTAAAGTTGCACATTCAGTTGCACACTTGTAACGTAGGTTGAGTTAATTGTGCTGGTAATGTTACTCAATTCAATACATTATTGACACTATAGACAGCTGAAATAAATTATATGGCTCACAGAAAATCTTCCAACCATACCTTTTCTATTTATACCAAAAAACCAAAAGGTCTAGTGCAATATTTTAATATAATATCGAGTACTGTAAAAGGAACAAAAAAACCCCTTCAACAATATACTAGCCGCATCTTTTATTTTGCTATAATCTTTATTATTTTAAGGATAAATTTTTTTTTTTAAATGCTAGTTTCATCAAACCCCATGTTAACAAAAAGCCTTAAGAAATGGCCTCCTGCCCTCAACAATAATGTTGCCGAAATAAGACACAATCCTGCAAAAATTAGAAAATTGAAAATATAAATCTGATCTACCTATAAAATTAATATAAAACTGTACCCTTTTGCTACTATTCTTTTTCCATCTATTTTACAAAGCCCATGGCTAACAGCCTGACGATGATTACTTTTAAAAAGTTACCACAGCCAAATTTATTTGGAGTCGACTCGTACTAAACCATTCGGTTTGCCTCTTGGTAGTTGGTACCACACGACACAAACTGAAAATACTTTCCTCACAAGATACCGCCAACACTAACGGACCAGAATCCACCCGCTGAACTTCATCGTCCTAAAAGCGTTTTGAATTGTACGCTCTACGATTAATACCTCAAATCCAAGCAAATGATTAATCTTCTCTTGCTAGCATGAGTAGCTATACGGCTATACCTGATGACGAGTCTCGTCATATGTTGATAAAGCCACAGCTAAGATTGTGAAATCACTGAGAATTTCCATCTAGAATTTCTCAGAATCAGTATAACAGGATGCTTACAACTGAAAAGTGCCCAATTCATGGCCATGCCGTGTAAGAAGTACTTTCCGTTCACCAACCCATTCTAGTCGATAAGAGAGGTCAAGATTATGAAGCAATTGTTTTAAACTGTCCCCATGATCTGAATCCCTGGCATTCTCCTACAAAAAGAAATATAGGTGTTAAGCAGAAGGACAAATAGACTTATGTGTAACCTAGATGATTATATGATTTGAATCCCTTCTACTAGCTGCCTTCCTACCATATGTGCAGGTATTCTTGGTTTGATGCTTTATATTCAGGAGTGGTCTGTAATGCAAGATGGTGTAAACTATTAAAGCTTTCATCTCAAGGCATTTGGACAACGTGGCAGCAGTTCTTTTTCTTCATTTAGGTTAATGCATTTAGACTAACCCAACATAGTTTTGCATGATTCAAGTTTTAAACCAACTTTCTTCCAGGCTTTCATCATGTTCTCAAGGCATATTGAGATTAAACCTAATTAGGAGTCTCCAACTTTACAAATTGAAATTTCCTGCAAACCATCAATTAATACGGCTCATTTCATCTTCCCCTGAATTTCTGCTGCCTTACTTTCTGTGACTGATTTAGATTTAAATACAGGTTTTAGGGGAGATTTTATTTCTCACTTGCTAAAACGACATCTCCTATGACAACAGCCAAAATTGAAATGACCCAAAGTTTGTGATAGAACCCACTCAACCAAATGGAAAAAACAACCAGAATCCCAACAGAACAGCAACGATACAGAGTAAAATTACTGCAGTTGATAGTGTATTAAAACAGAGAAGGAATACAGAAACTCTGAGTATTTGAGAGGGATCCGGATCCCCTCCTTTTTGGAAAAGGAGGGTTCTTTTTTTTATAATCCAAGCAATTGGACGGCCAGGATAATGCCACGTGGCAATTTTTAAAATAAAAAATATTTTTTTATTTCTCACTTCCTCCTTCTCTTTCTCTCTCCTCTCCTTTTTCCTCCGTCTCTCTCTCTGTCTCTTCTCCGCCTCTCTCTCTTTCTCTCTTTTCCCTCTCCACCTGAACCCAAAATGGTGATTT